>WNWK01008651.1:0-42500 GCA_009830355.1 Cherax destructor
CTGCGGCGGAGCTGGGCGACGAATGTAAAGAACTCATCTAAATTAAGTCCTTTCTAAAATTTTCTTATACGTTTAAAGATATATTTTTTAATTTATGTTAATGTAAGAATTTATAATTTTGTCCCAAAAGGAGAAACTTTGAAAACCTACCTAACCTTAAATTTACAACAAGCGAATTTAATTTACCCTAACCCAACTAAATATATTTTAGATATGTTAACATTAATTTAATAATAAACAAACACAAAGAAATATATTTTTTCGTTATGTTCAGAATGATTTTTGGCGAAATTATTGCATACACAAATTTTCACTTGTTTATATGGAAGGTGAGGTTGCTATTTAAGCCAAAATCGCAAGTTTTACCTAATCGGCACGACATATATATATATATATTTTTTTTTTTTTTTTAACACCGGCCGATTCCCCCAAGGCAGGTTTGGCCCGAAAAGAAAAACTTTCATCATCATTCACTCCATCACTGTCTTGCCAAAAGGGGTGCTTTACACTACAGTTATAAAACTGCAACATTAACCCCCTCCTTCAGAGTGCCGGCACTGTCTTCCCATCTCCAGAACTCAAGTCCGCCTGCGGTTTCCTGAATCCTTCATAAATGTTACTTTGCTCACACTCCAACAGCACGTCAAGTATTAAAAACCATATGCCTCCATTCACTCCTATCAAATACGCTCACACATGCTTGCTGAAGCCCAACCCCTCCACAAAAATTTCCCTTTCCCCCCCTCCAACCTTTTTCCTAGGCCGACCCTACCCCGCCTTCCCTCCACTACAGATTTATACATTTCGAAGTCATTTCTGTCCGTTCCATTCTTCTACATGTCCAAACCACCTCAACCCCTCCTCAGCTCTCGGGACAATCGTTTTGGTGATCCCACCTCCTCCAATTTCCAAACCCGAATTCTCTGCATTATATTCACCCACACATTGACCTCAGACATGACTCTCCACTGCCTCCGCCTTCTCCTCGTTGCAACATTCATCACCATGCTTCACACCCATATAAGAGGTTGGTATAACTATACTCTCATACATTCCCCTTTTACTTCCATGGACAAGGTTCTTTGTCCCACAGACTCGAAGGCTCCACTCACCCTTTTCCCTCATCATTTATGATTCCCCTCATCCTTCATAGACCCATCCCGACAGTCCACTCCCAAATATCTGAATACATATATATATATATATATATATATATATATATATATATATATATATATATATATATATATATATATATATATATATATGTCTTGCCGATTAAGTAAAACTGGCCAATTAGCAAGAAACTCATTTAAAATTAAGTCCTTTCTAAAATTTTCTTATACGTTTAAAGATATATTTTTTCATTTATATAAATGTAAAAATTATATTTGTACCAAGAAAATCTTTAAAAACCTCCCTTTAACCTTTATTATAACAAGCGTAATTTAATTTAGCCTGACCCAACTAAATATATTTTAGATACTTTTACAAATTTAAAATAAACAAACACAATGAAATATATTTTTTTCGTTAGGTTCAGAAAGATTTGGGCGAAATTATTGCATACACAAATTTTCGCTTGTCTTATATGGCACGACATATATATACATATAAACAACATGATTCGATGTATGTATGAATGTATGCATATATGTATGTATGTATGTACTCACCTAATTGTATTTCACCCCAATTGTGGTGCAGGGGCCGAGACTCAGCTCCTGGCCCCGCCCCTTCGCTCTGTGCTACTGGGTTCTGCTCTCCCTGCTCCATGAGCTTTATCATACCTTGTCTTAAAACTATGTATGGTTCCTGCCTAATTATATCTTTCAGACTTTTCCCCATTTCCTGACTAATCTTGGCTGAAGAAATGCTTCCTATGTATGTATTTGTATGTATGTATGTATGTATGTATGTATGTATGTATGTATGTATGTATGTATGTATATATGTATGTATGTATAATCCAATAAATCATCCAGTGCTATCGGCCTTCGTCTAAATAGAATGCTCCAGCATTTTTTTTTTTTTTTTATATTTTATTTGAAACATATTTCAACATACATAATAATATTACAAAATCCAACCACCAACATAACATTTGCCTGAACATGAGGCAACTCCCACAAAACTAAATACAACCTTGTTCCCAATAACATAACGTACAACCCAAACTTTATATCCTAACAATTAAAACATTGTCCTTGCCCTTTGATAAAAAACGTTCAGCTATTTATCAATAACATGCAATAATTTATCAATATACAATGGGTATGAACATGATAACATAAAATCCTAGAATTTGGGATTAAGTTTTACCTTATTAAATACAAAATCTGCCTATACCCCAACCATAATTAATATGTGACACAAACACGACTGTAAAACCCAAAGGGCGAAAAGAAAAGAAAAAAATTAAAAATTGTGTACATTATCATCATAAAGCAAAATGTTCTCATGACATATAACAAAGTTTTAATAAGTACAAAAGTACCACCATGGACAAATTCCCCCCCACACACACACACACACACACACACACACACACTATTTCTTAAAATGGTTATGAAGCAAAACAGGAGACTTAAGCAAAAAATATTCAGAAGGAACACACACCCATACAAACAACTAACACAGAGGGTCAACTCACGCCTTCCCATGATCCCCCACCGAAAACCAAAAAAAACCCCAACCTAAGCCTATCCCGAAGAACCAACCCCCCGGAACACACACCAACACCCTCCTACTGTCGCCCCCGTCCAACTTGTAAAAGTCAACGTCATCACCACCCCGCCAAACCCCCAATACACACAAAACATACGTGACCCTACCCCTACCTAACACAAACAAAGGCCCCCCAGTCGCAGAAAAAAACCCAACAACCCCTATAATAACCCACCCACTGTTAGATTTCTGTAAGCCAGACTAAATTCCCCATCCCAACCACCCCAACCCACCTGTTTCTACACTTTGTAGATAATTTTGCACCGAGCCCTGATCCTTTCCGGGCCCCCCCACCTCCCCAAACACCAAGACCCACACACGAAACTACCACACAATACATGAGACCTCCCTGACACCACCTACCAATCCACCAAGCCCGGGGAAAAGGGGCCCCAAAACCTGAGCCCCCCCCCCCAGCTTGCGTACCCCCCCCCATCCTTCCCTCCCCGGGCCCCCAAAGCCTCACAGAAATAAATCGCGTGCACCCCCGTCCCCCCATGCCACACCTCTCCATCTACCGTCCTTCCAACCCCATATTGTATAACCCACCCTGGAAGCGACCCCCAAGAAAGAATCTGACATTTTTCCCGACCCCCCCCTTTTAAAACCAGCCCCCAAAATCCCTCCAAATCCGACCCAACGTATACGGGAAAAAAAACCGCCACCCCTCTACTACCTGCCCCCTCAAAAACCCATCATCTGCTTCACCTTCAATTTTTTTGGTTCCACTATGATAAAAATTTTAACAAATTCTACAGTAGTCAATCCCTTTTCCCCCTCCACCCCCTTTTGCCTTCCCAAAACCCCCACCCTCCTCCCTCTCCGAAACCCCTCTCCCTCACCAGGCAATTTTCCATACAAACCAGCCCCCAACCATTTAAACCCCCAAACCCCTCCCCCCAATTTTTTTTCCCCAACCAACCCCCTTCCGAACCAAAACCCCCTTTTTTCCCCAGATTTTTTAAGACCCTACGTAAAACCATTTAACCCCCCCTCAACGGGGGGGACACACCACAACCCCAAATTCAAGACTAACGTAAAACAAATTTTCCCCCTCAAGGAAAGATCCCCCGGCCCCCACGCTTTCACATTTTCCCGGGGCACCACCCCCCCCAATTCACCCCCTTGTCTGACCCCTGTCCTTTGTAAAAACCACAAATAGTGATGCTACCCCCCACCACCCAACCATGGCCCTGACCCAATCCCCCCCCCATGACCCCACCTCCAAAAATTTGATTTCTCACTATTAAATTTTAACCCCTTTGGGCCCACAAAATATCCTAAAAACCTTCAAACCACCCCCAACCCAACCCCTCTTTTAAGACCCCCGTCGTGTACCCCGTAACCCCCCATGCCCATCCCACCCCCCCCCTTGCCCCCAATTCCATTAGACGAAAAAGGATCTTGCCCCAAGAAAAGAATTTCCCCCCCAGGGGGGACAACCCTGCCGCAGACCCCTGCCCATCCCCACCCACTCCCAGCCTCCCATTCACCTGTATTCAACACACGCCCCTCATAAGTCCTGACCCAACCCAAAAACCCCCCTCCCCAAAACCCTTTTCCCCCTAAAAACACCTCAAACAAAACCCTCTTTCCACACTATCATACCCCTCTCCAGTCCAAAGTTAGGATGCCCCCTCCCTACCCCTGTTTTAAAAGTCCTTAACCCTTTTCCATCCCCCAAACACGCCCCTTCCCGGTATCCCCCTGCCCCCCGCAACCCCCTTCAAGCACCCTTTTCATCCTTTACCCGAATTGGAAAAAATCTTATAATCAGCTTTATAAGCACCAACGGCCGGGTTCCCCAACCGGCCCATTCCTTTTTCACCAATACCACACGCCCATTCCCATCCCCTGTCCATCCTTCCCCCCTCCTATCCTATTTTATTCTGTCCCCAACCCTCACATTCCCAGTTTCCAGAACTTTTGCCAACCCATCAATACCGGAGCTTTCCTCTATCATCCCACTTACCTCCCAAACCTCTGGTTTATAATGACTCCCCCACCACCCCTCACACCACTCCTCCAATTCTCCCCGATCCTCCATCAGTTCATACAGCCTCCTCCGCCCCCACACCCAAGATACTTGAAACCATTTGTCCAAGTGACACCCCAATCGCCTTCTCTTTAAATTTTCCCTCCCCCGTTCGTAAACCATCCACACTCTCCTCCACCCCCCACCTTTTCCATCGTCTTCTCTCCCTACGCACTCAATTGTCCAATACGTTTTGAAGGCCTATCCCCACAAAACATTCTACTCGCTTGTTCCACGGGCCCAAACCTCTGTTTGATCTTCTATCAACCTATTCTTTCAATCCCCCTTTTTCTCCCCGAACCTCACGTCCCCCCACAGAATAACTCCGTAATTGGCCTTCAAATATTGTTGCATCCATTTCCATCTCGCCTCCTCCTTACCCAAACCTTGATAAAAATTGCAACCGCGGCTTTCCCACCAACACCCACCAACCCACCACATCTTTCCCGTCGACCCCGTTCCCATAACCCATCCCACCAACCCCGAATCCGCCCCCATTCCCACACCAGATAACAGCCTACGTTCAATTTCCAGTACCCCTGTACCACCTGGCCAACCTGACCAACCCCCTAACCAACACCCCTATGGTCAGAGAAACCCACATCCACATAATTAATCCACCTACCCCACGGACCCTGACACATAAACCTATCTAACCTGGCCCCGTAACCTCTCCTTACAAAAGTACACTCCCCGGGCCCCCAACCCCAATACATCCCCCAACCCCGCACTCTGCAATAAATCTCTAACTTCCCAACACACACCCCCTTCCCTAGGCTCAACATCCCGCACCGAACCACGCAATTAAACCTCCCCACAACCGACAAACCCCGGCAAACCCCAAAGATAAATCATTACATCCCTTAAAAGTCCACTTTCACCTTCCGAATTTGCTTTGGGAAAAAAAAACATACCCCACCCCAATCCTCTACCCGAAAATTCGACCCCCACATTTCCCATGCAAATAATGTAAAAGGGATTTCGACCGCTACCGCCACTCCTCCCTTTAATTTTCCTGACGAACCAGCATACACCTTGTACCTTTCAACATCAACTCACTCCCACATCTAAAATTGTGCTTAAAAAGACATGCACACCATACCTCCTTAAAGGCCTTACCCACGCCCGTTTAAGTCACCCCGTAACCCATTTACATTTAACGTTAGACACTTGAAAACTCCCGTAAGTTTGCCTTTTGGCCGCGATGGAGGCTGCGAGACCGCCTTCCTTACCAGCTTTACCCATCAGCTTCCCACCCTTGATCTGTTCCCCACCATGAACAACCCCAGGTCCTTCTCGCCACCTCCACCATTGACTTTTTACCTGTCCTCTGTGCTGGTGTTAACATATCTTCACTATCAGTCCCCATGCCCGGTCTTTTCCTGACCCTGCCACCACTTCCATACTACCATCCATCTCTACACTCTCCTGCCTGTGTACCTCTACCGATACTTGCTCCTGAACAATGGCTTGCTGCTCTGCACAGCTGTTCACCAACTCATCCACCACACACGCAGCTTCAATCACACCCTCACATGCCTCCCCACTGAGCACCGGCAATGGGTCATCCAACAACTCCCTCAATGCCTCCACCAAAGGGGCTTCCTCTATGCTGTCAGCCAGCGCCCGGCGCCAGCAGCAGGCACCTGCCCCTCCGATCGTGGCAGCATCTGACACACCACCGTCGACCCTTCGACAATCTCACTCCATAGTTTAGGTCCAACCTCCTTGTCAACCACCGGGTCCTGCACCCTCCCGCCCTCCTTCGCCCTGGT
Source organism: Cherax destructor (assembly GCA_009830355.1). Classification (NCBI taxonomy): domain Eukaryota; kingdom Metazoa; phylum Arthropoda; class Malacostraca; order Decapoda; family Parastacidae; genus Cherax; species Cherax destructor. The sequence continues at coordinate 6,538 of WNWK01008651.1, forward strand.
CTCGTCGTCCAACATCCATTCTCGGTCCTCTCATCTGCATGCAGTCCGCCGCCACATGCTCATACGCTCCACACAACCTGCATGTCCTCCTCTGTCCCGCGTACGTTACGTAGAGCTGGGTCCTAAAATCCTGCAGGACAACAAAAGAAGGGATGGGCCGTCGTAAAGTCATCTTGAGCGAGACGTCCCTTCGAACAGACCTACCAACGGTCCCTCACTCCACTTTCCAGCCATTGCCGCATGCACGATGCCGTAAGCTCCAAAAGCGTCGCTGATGTCCATGGGATCTGATTCGAATGGGACATTCTTGACCCTGATCCACGTGTAGGTACGGGACACGTCTTTCAGTCGTACTTGTAATCCAGAGTGCACTGTATATACCCTGTCTTGATGGCGGTCTACGGTCCTCTCGTAAACTTCAGCCGTCAAGAACTTGACGAAGACTCTGTTAACTCCATTTAGAGCTACTCCGTACAAATCTCCTGTCTCCAACTCGTAGACATCTCGTAAGATATTAGGCAGCACTGTCGTCACTGTAGCCTGTTGCAACACCCCAGACACCATGTCTATACAGACGGTATTAATCCTGCGTCTGCTCGCCGTCGCCATGTTGACAGAAAATGAAGTTTCCAGTGCTCGCCGCTAGGTGGCAGCTCGTGGAACAGCACACCCTCACCCCACAAACGCTGGGTGGCAAATGATCCAGCATTGAATATTTGAAGCAAAGGAGAAGAGATGTGTGAATGTTATTCGATCAGTTCCAAGGATTTTGGAATGGGATGACTAACACTTATCATAGGGAACTTTCGTACTATAATAGTTACAAAAACCTTGGTCAGGTTGAAGTACATCAACAATGACAATTTAAGGAACTGTTGAAGACTTGTCACGTCACAAAGTAAAGAAAACAGAACATAGGAGGAAGCAAATAATGAAAAGAAGAAACTTTTTCAGGCAGGCATTTACAGTACACCTTCGAAGACACTTAAGTCTTCTTCATTGTAAACAAAGTCTACACAACTATTTTCTTATCTTTGTCTTATATAACTGGAAGAAAACCTTAGATTTTTTTGTTGGTTCCATTGGAATTATTGTTTCATAGTGTTGCTTACCATTTTGCCTCTCCTTTATCTTTGAGTAAACTCACACACACACACACACACACACACACACACACACACACACACACACACACACAAACCTAAGAATAGCGTTCCAATACCTCACTAAGGAATCGTTCAAGACTCTATACACCATATACGTCAGGTCCATGCTGGAGTATGCAGCACCGGTTTGGAACCCACACCTGGTCAAGCACGTCAAGAAACTAGAGAAAGTGCAAAGGTTTGCAACAAGACTAGTCCCAGAGCTACGAAGAAAGGTTAAGGGAAATCGGCCTGACGACACTAGAGGACAGGAGGGTTAGGGGAGACATGATAACGACATATAAAATACTGCGAGGAATAGATAAGGTGGACAGAGACAAGATGTTCCAGAGAGGGGACACAGAAACAAGGGATCACAATTGGAAGTTGAAGACTCCTATGAGTCAAAGATATGTTAGGAAGTATTTCTTCAGTCATAGAGTTGTCAGGAAGTGGAATAGCCTAGAAATTGACGTAGTGGAGGCAGGAACAATACATAGTTTTAAGACGAGGTTTGATAAAGCTCATGGAGCAGGGAGAGAGAGGACCTAGTAGCAATCAGTGAAGAGGCGGGGCCAGGAGCTATGACTCGACCCCTGCAACCTCAAATAGGTGAGTACACACACACACACTCTCTCTCTCTCACACACACACACACAAACACACACACTCTCACACACACACACACACATACAGGAGCTGTGAATCGACCCTGCAACCACAACTAGGTGAGTACACACACACACACGGAAGGAGAAGATAAGAAGGCGAAGAGAGTTGACAGAGGAGACAGCGAGATACGGAGGACACCAAGTCCAAGCAGGACAAACACACACACTGGAAGTACCCACGGTGGGCCTCAAATCACAAAAAAAACACGACAACCATACACTTTAACACCACACACACTCATCAGTCCCCCTGTCCCCTCCCCAGCAACCCAAAACCCACCATCACAGCTACCCCCACCCCCACCACAAACTCCACCCCACCAACCCATACCCCATCCATACAATCCCCCCCACCCATGCTGCAACCCCCTATGGGCACCCTGCCCACACCCCACAACCCACCAAGATCTCCCCAGGGACACAGTATTGCAAACAAGGTTGAAGGTTTGGTACGCAAACGCGGATGGAATTACGAATAAGTATGAAGAGTGGAATGAAAGAATAGGTGAGGTGTCCCCAGACATCATAGCTGTCACAGAAACTAAACTAAATGAGACAGTAACAGATGCAATCTTCCCACAGGGATATCAGATCCTGAGGAAAGATAGAAGGAGCAGGGGGAAGGAGGGGTCGCACTGCTTGTAAGGAACCGTTGGAGATTCGAGGAAATGGAAGGAATGGAGGTGTGTAGAGAAAGGGACTTCATAGTAGGTACCATCCAGTCTGGGGAGCACAAGATAGTCATTGCAGTGATGTATAACCCACCACACAACTGCAGGAGGCCAGGTGAGGAATATGATGAGAACAACAGAGCGATGGTGGACACTTTGGCGGAGGTGGCAAGAAAAGCGCACATGAGCAGAGCGAAGCTACTGGTCATGGGCGATTTCAACCACAGGGAGATCGACTGGGAGAACCAAGAACCACATGGGGGTCCAGAAACTTGGAGAGCCAAGATGATGGATGTGGTACTGGAAAACCTGATGCACCAACATGTTAGGGACACGACCAGAGTGAGAGAAGATGAACCAGCAAGACTGGACCTTGTATTCACCCTGAACAGCTCAGATATTGAAGACATAACACACGAGAGCCCCCTGGGAGCCAGTGACCATATGGTGCTGAGCTTTGAGTACATTGTAGAGCTACAGGTGGAGAGGGAAAACGGTACCAAAAGAGACAAACCAGACTTTAAAAGAGGAAACTACACGAGCATGAGGAATTTCCTGCAGGAGGTTCAGTGGGAAAGGGAAATGGACGGACAGACAATAAATGAAATGATGGAATACGTACGGGCAAAGTGCAAGGAAGCAGAGGAACGGTTTATACCCAGAGGAAAAAGATTAAACGGGAAGACCAGAAAGAGCCCCTGGTCAGAGAATGGAAAAGGTACAGAAGGCAAAGAACCCAAGTAAACAAAGAGATCAGTAGAAGAGCTAGAAACGAGTATGCACAGGTACGGAGGGAGGCCCAGAAACAGTACGAAAACGACATAGCATCGAAAGTTAAGTCCGACCCGAAACTGATGTACAGTCACATCAGAAGGAAGACAACAGTCAAGGACCAGGTGATAAGGCTGAGGAGAGAAGATGGGGAACTCACAAGTAATGATCAAGAGGTATGTGAGGTGCTCAACTTGAGGTTTAAGGAAGTATTCACAGTGGAGGAAGGAAGGCAGCTGGGTAGACAGGACGGGGTGCGTCACCAACAAGGGATGTATCAAGTGCTAGAGGGCATACACACAACTGAGGAGGAGGTGAAGCAGTTACTGAGTGTGCCACTTACCATAATATTCAACACATCCCTTGAAACTGGGCAGCTACCTGAGGTATGGAAGAAGGCCAACGTAGTTCCCATCTTTAAAAAAGGAGACAGAAAAGAGGCACTAAACTATAGACCGGTGTCACTTACATGTATAGTGTGCAAAGTCCTGGAGAAAATCATCAGGAAAAGAATGGTGGAGCACCTTGAGCTGAACAGGATAATAAACACCAGACAGCACAGATTCCGGGAAGGCAAATCCTGTGTAACAAACCTCCTAGAGTTCTATGATAAAGTAACAGAGGTAAGGCAAGAGAGAGAAGGGTGGGTTGATAGCATTTTCTTGGACTTCAGAAAGGCCTTCGACACAGTTCCTCACATGAGATTAGTAAAGAAGTTGGAAGAACAAGCATGTATAACAGGAAGGGTACTGGAATGGATCAGGGAATACCTCACAGGGAGGCAACAACGGGCCATGGTGCGTGATGAGGTATCACAGTGGGCCCCTTTGTCAAGCGGTGTACCGCAGGGGTCAGTCCTAGGACCAGTGTTATTCTTGGTGTATGTAAATGACATGACGGACGGGATAGACTCAGAAGTGTCTCTGTTCGCAGATGATGTGAAATTAATGAGGAGAATCACATCGGAAGAAGACCAAGCAAGACTTCAACCAGACCTGGACAAGTTTGACATCTGGTCTAGCAACTGGCTTCTCGAATTCAATCCCACCAAATGCAAAGTCATGAAGATCGAAGAAGGGCAAAGAAGACCGCTGACAGAGTACAGGCTAGGCGGACAAAGGCTAAAAACCTCGGCAAAGGAGAAAGACCTTGGGGTGAGTATAACGCCAAGCACGTCTCCGGAGGCACACATCAACCAGATAACTGCCGCCGCATATGGGCGACTGGCAAACCTAAGATTAGCGTTCCGTTACCTTAACAAGGAATCGTTCAAGACACTGTACACTGTGTACGTCAGGCCCATACTAGAATATGCAGCACCAGTCTGGAACCCACACCTCGTCAAGCACGTAAAGAAACTAGAGAAAGTGCAAAGGTTTGCGACAAGGTTAGTTCCACAACTCAGGGGTCTGTCCTATGAAGAAAGGTTAAGGGAAATAGGACTAACAACACTGGAGAAAAGAAGGGTCAGAGGAGACATTATAACGACATACAAAATACTGCGGGGAATCGACAAGGTAGACAGTGACAGGATGTTCCAGAGAGGGAACACAGAAACAAGGGGACACAACTGGAAGCTGAAGACTCAGATGAGTCAAAGGGATGTTAGGAAGCATTTCTTCAGCCACAGAGTAGTCAGGAAGTGGAATAGTCTAGAGAAAGATATAGTGGAGGCAGGAACCATACATAGTTTTAAGACGAGGTATGATAAAGCTCATGGAGCAAGGAGAGCAGAGACTCAGTAACGGACAGTGAAGAAGCGGGGCCAGGAGCTGAGTCTCGACCCCTGCAACCACAATTAGGTGAGTACACACACACACACACTCTCTCTCTCTCACACACACACACATACATGAGCTGTGAATCGACCCCTGCAACCACAACTAGGTGAGTGCACACACACATATACCAACATATATGTGCATATATATATGCTTTACACCGGGGGAATGCGAGTGTTCCCTGCAAGTAATTTCATCGTTACGTCGCAAATTGTGTACAGCCGGAAGGAAAGTAGCTGGTTTATCCAACTCTCTGTGTATAGTGGCACTCTCAATCACACTTTTTATGGGATAGACTGTGTAGGAGACACTCTGTAGGAGACACCGTTTAGGGGACACTGTGTAGGAGACACTGTGTAGGATACACAGTTTATGGGACATTGTTTAGGAGACACTGTGTAGAAGACACTGTGTAGGAGACATTGTGTAGGATGCACCGTTTAGTGGACACTGTGTAGGAGACACCGTGTAAAAGACTCTAAAGGAGACACAATTTAGAGGACACTGTGTAGGAGACACTGTTCAGGAAATACTCTGTAGGAGACAATATAAAGAAGACACTCTTTAGGGGACACTGTTTGAGATACTATCTAGGAGACACTGTTTTTCAGACACTGTGAGTGTGCTACACTCTCAACATAATGTTCGAGGCACTATGTTAAAGACCCTATGTAGGAGACACTGAGCCGGAGACACAATGTCAGAGATACAGTGTAGGAGACACTCTTAGATATTGTGTTGAAGACTCTATGTGGGAGACAGTATGTAGGAGACACTGTATAGCAGAGACTATGAGGCACTTTATATGTGACACTTTTAAGAAGACAGTGTGTTGTAGGTACTTTATATACGACACAATAAAGTAGACACCACGTAAGAGACACCACGTAAAAGACACCGCGTAGGAGACACCACGTAGGAGATACCACGTTGGGGACACCACTAGGAGACACTGCGTAGGAGCCACAACGTAGGAGACACAGCGTAGAAGATACCACCTAGGAGACACCACGTAGGAAACACCACGTAGGAGACACTGCTTAGGAGACACAACGTAGGAGATACCGCGTTGGAGACAACGTAGAAGACACCGCGAAGGAGACACCGCGTTGGAGACACCACGTAGGATACACAACGTAGGAGACACCACGTAGGAGATACCACGTAGGAGATACCACGTAGGATACACCACGTAGGAGACACCATGTAGTAGACACCGTGTAGGAGACACTATGTAGGAGACACCACGTAGGAAACACCACGTAGGAGACACCGAGTAGGAGACACCGAGTAGGAGACACTGTGTTGGAAACATTGTGTAGGAGACACTGTGTTGGAGATGCTGTGTTGGAGACACGTGTTGGAGACACTGTGTTGCAGACACTGTGCTGTAGACATTGTGTTGTAGACACTTCGTAGAACCACCCTGTGTATAACCACACTGTGTAAAACCACACTGTGTAGAACTACTCTGTGTTGAAGACAGTGTAAAGAACCACACTGTGTAGAACCACACTGTGTAGCAGCATACTGAGTAGAATCTGACTGTGTAGAACCACACTGTGTAGAACCACACTGTGTAGAACCACACTTTGTAGCACCACACTGTGTAGAAGCACACTATGTAGAACCACAATGTGTTTCACCACACTGTGTAGAACCACACTGTGTACCACCACACTATATTGAGCCCCACTGTGTAGAACTACTCTATGTTGAATACAATGTGTAGAACCACACTGTGTACCACCACACTATATTGAGCCCCACTGTATAGATCTACTCTATGTTGAAGACAATGTGTAGAACCACGCTGTGTAGCACCACACTGTGTAGAACCACACTGAGTAGAACCACACTGTGTAGCACCACACTGTGTAGAAACACTGTGTAGTACCACACTGTGTAGAGCCACACTGTCTAGAACTATTCTATGTTGAAGACAATGTGTAGAACCACACTGTATAGAACCACACTTTGTAGAACGACACTGTTTAGCACCTCACTGTGTGTGGAGAAATTTTCTCCAGGAGGGGGGTATTAGCCCCTTCAGCTCTTTCAGTCCCTTTGAGCCCTCCAGAGGGGCTGATAACTTTCACTTGCTTCATGATCAACAGACGGCTGACCAGTGTTGCAGACAGTGGGGCTTTGTTGCAAACATTGTGGCTTATTGAGAGGAAATTACACTCTTACTGTAGCAGGAAAATTAAGGAGAACCCTGCACCCTCTATTTGCAATTTGAGGCTAGCATAAACTGTCATCTATGCCCAGACAACGGAAAATCAAGCATCTTGTATTGCTTCCCGCTGCAGTTTGGCAAGGAAGGGAAAACTGCTGGAATCAGCATATCCTTTGTAGCCAGAGACGCCCGGGGCAGCCATGGCTGGAGAGGGCAGATTGCTTTATGTAATGCGTAGCAACACGTATTGACACTATAAGAGCGGACACAGTCAATCGTGTGTTGCTGTGCCTCACTGACAACCTCACCAATCACGGTAGAACAATTACAGTGTAGTGTGCTCAGCTTACTGTAGTGGCATTACTGTGAAAAAAGACAAAATTGAAAGAAAGTGTAGTGTACCGTGTGTTAAGAACTATTTTTATAGACCATTAGTGCACTGTAGGACACTTCTGCTTCAATCAAGACAACTGTATCGGGTTACATTCCGGCTACAAGCCAGGAAACTTACGGGTCTGAAACAATACCCGAGTAAGTCCAGTAAGTTATATCACTAGTTTCAGTCAGCTGCGCAGCGGATATCTAGTTCATGTCTTATTGGTCTTTACCATATTAACCCGTGATATATGGGCCATTGAGCCCAAAACCGTAAGTAAAAAGGCTTTGTTCAGTATTCAGTTACTGAATATTATATGGCCATATGCTCCGTTGGGGCAATTACATACTTACACCTTCTTGTCCTCTACATCCCTAGGGAGTGGAATTGACAGCTCCTCAAGACAACAACTTCCGGGATGTCTGCGAAGACGTGGGCTGTCATTCAAGCTAAGTATTTATTTGCTTTAGCTTATTCCACAATTGTGTAGCACCACACTGTGTAGAACCACACTGTGTAGCACTACTATGTAGAACAACATTGTATAGAACCACATTGTGTAGAACCACACTGTGTAGAACAACACTGTGTAGAACCACGCTGTGTAGAAACACACTGTGTAGAAACACACTGTGTAGAACCACACTGTAGAACCACACTTTGTAGATCAACACTGTGTAGAACCATACTGTGTAGATCCATACTGTGTAGAACCACATTGTGTAGAACTACTCTATGTTGAAGACACTGTGTAAAAGTCACTGAGTTAGTCACTGTGTTGTAGACACTGTGCAAGATATATTGTGTTGGAGACACTGTACAGGAGACATTATGTTGGAGACACTGCAGGAGACATAGTGTTGGAGACACTGCAGGAGACATATTTAATTTAAATGGTCATGTCTCTGGAGATAGAGGCCATGCAGGAGAGAATTTCCAACCTGGCCTTATAGGCCCTCTCATACGTATTTTTTTAATAATGTATAAGTGATGGCTTCACTACTTCTTGGTCCAGGTCATTGTACTTCTTAAACTGCCGAAGACGGAAGAGATACCTGACATCCCTATGACCCATCTGCGTCCCTTTGACTTGGAACACCCTCATATACGTCTTTTCTGCCTCACAATCTAACTCTGTTATTTTTCTAAATTCCTCTTCGTTGTTTCTGTATATTATCATGTCTACCCTAATTCTCCTATACTCAAATGATGTCAATTTAAGTTCCATTAGCCTCTTAAAAAGGTTCATTCCACGTAGTTCTGGAATTAGTCTCGTTGCTTACATAAGAACAAAAGAAAGGCAGAGTGAACATAATAATAGCATACAATAAAGGCAAGTTAATAGAACACATGTGCAGAAGTTAGGTATCTTTATTCTTAAACGTTTCGTCTACACAGTCGAATAGAGAGGAGGCGGCAGAAGCAGTGGATATGTAAAGCCAATGTAATTAGTCCATCACCCTCTAAGACGTAGTTTTGAGGTGGTCAGTCCCTCAGTCTCGAAAACAGTTCTGTTCCTTAGTCAGGAACACTGTGAAGAGAAAACATTATAATGGGAACTTATTTACTGCCAAAGGTGATGTGCAAAAATTGTTGAATACGACAGAAGAGGCGGAGCCCACTAGTAGAAGTAAGAATATAATAACTGAGAGGCAGTATAGACAGCCTTCTGGGCAGGTCCTTCTCAAATGTCACCTTACTCACTAATAATGGCTAGGTAATAAGATGTCGAAGATGTCCTCTGTGCCAGGATACCGTTGAGTTGCAGTGTCTCACATTTCGTAACTATGTATTCCAGTGTGATTTACTGATTACAGTTATACTGTTTCTTCTGCCTCTATATTCGACTGAAGAATTCTACTGTGTAGGCAAAACGTTTCGGAATAAAGATACCAAACGATTGCACATGTGTCTTGCTTATCAAAATAAAGACACTACACTAGGACTTTTAGCTCATACCAGGCAGGTCTAGCTCACACCCACTCATATACCTAAATTTGTTCTGTTTGGGCCACTTGGTGTAAATTCTTTCTTGATAATATATTTCCAATGCATTAATTTTATATCCTCTATTTGTTCTTGTTCTTCATTTGTAAACTTTAATTATATCCCCCCTAATTCTACATTTTTCCTAGAGTGAAAATTCAGTGATCACAATCTAACCTCGTTAGGAAAATTTCTGATATATGTAATTAACTTCGTTATCCTTCTCTGTATTCTCTCCAGCACTGTATTGTCCATTCTGTACTAAGGAGACCTGAAATGAATAGCATAATCTAAACGAAGGCTTATCAAGGATAAATAAAGCTGAAATATAATTTGAGAAGTCTTTTCACTAATCCAGGACGTCCGAAAAGATCTAGTCTTCCCATCAAAATCTACTTGACGGTCTATTTAACTTCGACAAACTTAAGAGTGTTGCTGTTTATTCCTTCATCATTGTCGTTTATGTATATTGTAAACAGCAATGAGTGCAGTATTTACCCTTGTGGAACACCACTGTGATTCGTCCACATTATGAATTCTTCCCATTTATAAAACCTCTGTTGCTTACTGGTCAGCTACGTCTCGATTTAAGAGAACATTTTCCCTTTTATTCCGTAAGACATTACTTTCTTCAATAATTTCCTGTACAGACCTCCCTTAAAGACCTTCCCAAAGTCCAAATACATAGATATGGTCTACTAGAATATCTTAGTGAAAATCGTTAGTAAATTTGGTTTTCAAGAACAACCCTTTGAAAAACCGTACAGAGACTCATTGATAAAGGTGGCTTCCAATTGGATGATTTATTATTGACTCAGTGGACGCTAGACCGATTGGTCAATAATACAAAGTTAAGGACGGATCTCTCGTTTATTCGTTACGATACCCGTTTGTAGTGATCTGTTGAAAGGAATAGATAATGATTAGTCAGGACCCGGTAATTTGAATGGTTTTAATCTCTTTAATTGTCTGAGCACCATGTGTCTGGTGACTTATTTAGCATAGCTAATTTTTGTCCTTATCTATATATACTTTTACAGTTATTGAATTTCACTAGACTCTTTTGCTTGCATGACTGACAGTAAAATAACATGAGTAATTTTTAAGTGTACCTGTTTTTCCTCAATCTTTCTCCCATATCCCTAAAATAATTTCTTTAAAATGGACTTTATTCCCTTGCAACTTTAATTTCATTATCTCTCTTGAACTTTATTCAGTTTTTCAACATGCTTTATAAGTGTGAGTTCCATGCTGGCGTTGTTGTAACTAAATCAATTGTTCTTTTATTAATCAAATATTTGAGTATAATATATAATCTTTGTCAATGTTTATTACCTTTCAAGAAAACCTCTCTCATTCCCTCTCGTGTACAAAGTCCGCTTTTTTTGGATTCTGATTTTATTTTTAATATTCAGAGTACATTTTTTTATATTTTATTTAAAAGACTTATATATACATTATAATAAAGGGGTCAAACACATGAAATAAGAGAAGGACACCAACTGATGTCATGAAATTACACGATATTCACAAATCACCTAACAAAACCCAATACTGTACTATAAGTTAAAAATGAACTTGACAAATAAATAAATACTGACAAAATACAAAAGTAAGACTACGTGAAGCATAAACACTTAAAAAATGGGAATACTACTTACTAAACGCCATAGTAAAAATAAGAATCCTGTAACACTCAAAATCCCCTATCACATAATACTATAACAAATAAAATAAGATAAGTACCGCTATACATATAATCTTAGTACAAAGAGGGTACACCTAATCAGCATACAATATGTCTCTAAACAACTCCAAGCCTATAAGAACATAGGCATCACAATGCCAACAAAACCGACATACGTTACGTTACATTCACATTACATAATGACAAGATATGATTCTAATCTATCCAATACCACACCGACTTGCGGCTCAGAACTTACTCATAAAGGGTTAATATTAAACTGTAAAGTTCGTCTTACATTGGAACTATGCACATATTTCAATACCCCTGGCTCATGCAACACAGAAACGTATGCAAAAACTATAACCATCCCACTCAACTAATATTCCATTGCCGATCCTGCAAATGCAGTGCCACGGGGAGTGTTACTACGTGTGTTAAATGCCATGAAATTGGGAAGGAGTATGAGGGAGGATCAGAAAATAGGGGTGGTGGTCTTGGTGCCGAAGGGAGGAGAAGGTGGTGCGCTGAGTGGGTATAGAGCCATTACCATGCTTTGCGCCGATTATAAAAAATTTGCAAAAGTTTTGGTGAATAGAATGAAAAAGGTGCTCGGTGTACCTGGGCGGAGCATGCGGAATGGACACAGGCATATAAAAGGTTTTGTGGAGAGGAGAAAGGGGCATGTCGTAGGTTTGAATTGGGAGACGGCATATGATAGGGTGCAGCGTGATGCTTTTTTTTGCAATATTGAGGAGGCAGGGGTTCGGGGATGAAATCGTCAGTTGGGTCGAAACGCTCAGGTGAGGGTGCGGATTAATGGGAGGTTGGGAGAAGTTGTGAGAATGGAAAGGGGGCTGCGGCTGGGATGTCCCTTTTTGCAGCTCCTCTTTGCAAGTTTACAGGATCTCTTCTATAGGTTAGTTAAGGTAGGGGTGAGGGAGATTGGTGGGGCAATTGGGGCCAAGCCAGGGTTTGTGGGATATGTGGATGATACCACTATTATGGTGGGATCCAGGGAGGGTTTAGTTTGTGTAGAGGGAATAGTAGGTATTTTTGGAAAGGCAACTGGAATGCGGGTTAACAGGGTAAAATCTAAGTTTCTGGATGTAGGGTCGTGGGTGGGGGGGACGTTCGGACAGGAGCTAGGATGGACGATGGTGGATAGCCTTAAATTTTGTTGCATTTTCTTTTGTAATGACAGGAAGGTGGCTAGGGAGATGAATTCGTCTACGGTGGTGGGAAAGGCCATGGGAAGGATGGCGGGTTGGAGGACTGGGGATATAACGATTTTTGCAAAGGGTGATCATGATTAATACCTTAATATATAGTTGGTTATGACATGTAGCGGCTGTTTATCCGATGGTCGAGAAGGACGCTGTAAGTTTACAGAGGAGAGTCTTGAGGTTTATTTGGGGGTTTGGGAGACATTGGTTGGGGCAAGGGGTAGTCATGACGAAATTGGGGTATGGAGGATTGGAGTTGATACCTCTGCGGTGGAGGTTGATGGGTATATTCGTTAAGCAGGATTTTGTAGCAAGGGGAGGGGTACAGGGGACGAAGGTTGGAAGGGTGATGGAGGAGATAAGATGATGGTGGGTAGGTAAGGATATTCTAGTGGGTGAGGCAATGGTAAGGTTTTTATTAGTTGTGAGGGAACCAAGTAAGGTGAAATTGGGGGTCCTAGATAGGGTGGGAAAGGGGAGAGGCGGATGTAGTGCAGGGTATCGTGATGTATCCAATGTACGATTGGAAAGCAACATGGTACTGGTTCCATAGGGTTATGCTGCCTTCTAAGGTTAGAGAGACGGGTTTTAGATTCCTGCATGGTATTCTGGGTTCGAAAGCGCAGTTGTTTAAAATAGGGTTAGTGAGGGATGGGCTTTGTAGCCGTTGTAGCATTCACTTCTCTTACAACCCCATCTATAAATATATTGAACAACCACGGTGACATCACACATCCTTGTCTAAGGCCCACTTTTACTGGGAAATAGTCCCCTTCCCTCCTACACACTAACTTGAGCCTCACTATCCTCATAAAAGCTCTTCACTGCTTTCAGTAACCTACCGCCTATTCCACACACCTGCAACATCTGCCACATTGCCCCCCTATCCACCCTATCATACGCCTTTTCCAAATCCAGAAATACCACAAAAACCTCTTTACCCTGATCCAAATACTGTTCACCTATATGTTTCACTGTAAACACATGGTCTACACACCCCCTACCTTTCCTAAAGCCCCCTTGTTCATCTGCTATCCTGCTTTCTGTCTTACTCTTAATTCTTTCAATAATAACTCTACCATACACTTTACCAGGAAAACTCAACAGACTTATTCCTCTATAATTTTTGCACTCTCTTTTGTCCCCTTTGCCTTTATACAAAGGAACAATACATGCTCTCTGCCAATCCCTAGGTACCTTACCCTCTTCCATACATTTATTAAATAATAACACTAACCACCCCAAAACTATATCCCCACCTGCTTTTAACATTTCTATCTTTATCCCATCAATCCCAGCTGCCTTACCCCCTTTCATTCTACCCACTGCCTCACGAACTTCCCCCACACTCACAACTGGCTCTTCCACACTCCTACAAGATGGCATTCCTCCTTGCCCTATACACGAAATCACAGCTTCCCTATCTTCATCAACATTTAACAACTCCTCAAAATATTCCCTCCATCCTCCCGATACCTCTAACTCTCCATTTAATAACTCTCCTCTCCTATTTTTAACTGTTAAATCCATTTGTTCCCTAGGCTTCCTCAACTTATTAATCTCACTCCAAAACTTTTTCTTATTTTCAAAAAAAATTGTTGATAACATCTCACCCACTCTCTTATTTGCTCTCTTTTTACATTGCTTCACCACTCTCTTAACCTCTCTTTTTCTCTCCATATACTCTTCCCTCCTTGCATCACTTCTACTTTGTAAAAACCTCTCATATGCTAACTTTTTCTCCCTTACTACTTTCTTTACATCATCATTCCACCAATCGCTCTTCTTCCCTCCCGCACCCACTCGCCTGTAACCACAAAGTTCTGCTGAACACTCTAACACTACATTTTTAAATCTACCCCATACATCTTCGACCCCATTGCCTACACTCTCACTAGCCCATCTATCCTCCAATAGTTGTTTATATCTTACCCTAACTGCCTCCTCTTTTAGTTTATAAACCTTCACCTCTCTCTTACTTACTGCTTCTATTTTCCATGTATCCCATCTACCTTTTACTCACACTGTAGCTATAACTAAAAAGTGATCTGATATATCTGTGGCCCCTCTATAAACATGTACATCCTGAAGTCTACTCAACAGTCTTTTATCTACCAATACATAGTCCAACAAACTACTGTCATTACGCCCTACATCATATCTTGTATACTTATTTATCCTCTTTTTCTTAAAATATGTATTACCTATAACAATGAAAAATCAAAGAAAGCCCAAAAAATAAACACCACCACGTCCTTCGTCGCCACCCTGTCATACCTTCCCCCCAAGCACGCCACCCATCACAGCTGTCACACAATCCCCCCTCTCCCTTACGTCATCCGTCACCCAAAATGGTTGTTAGTGTCGCCCCCCCTTTAACCCTCTCCCATTCTTCATTCTTCCACACTATCCTACAACATGCTCACCTAACCTATGCCCACCTGCACACTTATACAGACATTTAGACCCAGCAACCCCCTCCCTAGGAGACAAGCCCCTTTCACTATACTCCTACCACCCCTCCCTCATAGCACTCCAAGTAAATCCCTTACAGTCATGCTTTTATACACCTCAGGAAAAGCCTTCCCCCAAGTCCCCCATAAACAATCCTATTCCTACAATTTGTTCGATACATATTCCACGTGATTGCCCTGATTCGAACCTCCCCCTGCCTCTCTCAACCCCCATGATACATACACGAAATCTACCACCAAGTACATAACAGCATGACATATTCTTGCATCCACACCCCCAATGTCTAGACTTAGTGCCCTCAATAACTGTATTCCTCCCCATCTTTCGAATCTCGCCACCGAACCACTCCCTCACATCCCCCAACCTGTTGCAGAAGTATATAGCATGAAAGGCGGTTTCCCAACCCCATAACTATTACAACCCGCCCCAGCGACCAGCCCCATCCTATACAAAACTCCCTTTGAAGCTACAACGCCATACAAAAACCTGTAAAACATTTCTAAAACCCATGCCTTTAACCTCATCTTACGCAACCCTACCCATATACTCTTCCACCCATACACTGGATACAAAGTCTCCCCCTCCATAACTTCCCCCACCTTCCCCACCCTACCTAACTCACTCGCCTTTATCCTCTCCGTTCTGCTCCTGACCATAAAATACCTCAACAAATCCTTGCATACACACAATTCTTCCCCCCCCCACCATTTTTGTACATCACCCACCACCTTCTCGATCTTCTTCCCGCCTTCTCCTCCCAACCTCCCAAAGCTATTTTTCACATACACACACATCAATCTTTCTTCTATTGGTATCAACCCCAAACCCCCCAACCCCACCCTCATCCTAACCACATCCCGTCTCAACCATGCTTTACCATGCGCCTACACATACCTCATAACCCTGAAATTCATACGTCTGACATCTTCCTGTGTTAATGGATACGTTGCTGCAACATGCCATAGTCTGCTATAAACAATGGCATTTACCACTATTACACGCTGGTGTAACGTCAAATTTTCCGGCCTCCATCCCCTCATCCTACTAATTGCACTCTCCACGACCCTAACTGAATTCACTTCTCTATCTACTTTTGAATCATGCATGAAAATCACCCTACATATACACAGCTTCTCCACTACTGGCCATCAATCCCTAACCCCCAGCTCCCCCCCACCCACATACCCAACTCCAATAACTTCGACTTCGCCCCATTTACCTGCATGTCCGTTGCCCTTGCAAAAATCTCGACTATTCTTCCTACATTCCCAAGCCCCTCATCCCCTCCCACCAAAACTGTCGTGTCATCAACATACCCAACTATTCCCGGTGCACATTCCCGCACATCATCCCCCTTCTTTCACTCCCTCTTTGATGAGACTATAAAATGGATTATGGAGGCAAGCAAACAGGATCTGTGACAGAGGGCACCCCTGCCTCAGACCCTTCCCCATGCACACTTCCCCACCCACTCTACTATTCACCTGCACTCTGACCATTGCATCCCTATATAAAGTTCTTGCCCATCCCACAATCTCATCCCCAAATCCCTGTTTACTCATAATCTTCCATAACATTTCTCGGTCTACACAATCATACACTGCCTTCCAATCTAAACCCAATACCCCTCCACTTGTACCACATTCTATAAATTCCTTTATTCGTCCATGCCCTATTTGCATACTCCTACCCGGTATGCCATACTGTCCCTTCTCTATCACACGTCCAAGCACTAGTTGAATCCTATTACCTAATACCTTAGCGAAAATTTTATAATCCGCACACATCATTGCAAGCGCCCTATAGTCTCTAATCGTCCTATGTTCCTCCCTTTTTTTAACCAGTACCACCACTCCCATGTGCTGCGTTGCCACCATACATTATTGTACTTTTATCTGATTCAATAATTTCACCAAGCATTCTTTTATGGCCCCCCAATTGCTTACATAAATATCATTAGAAATCCCATCTAACCCAGGCATTTTCCTCCTATTCATGCTACTCACTGCCGTCCACACTTCCTCTTCCCTGATCACTCCTTCTAACTCCACCCTATCTTCATCATCCAAAACTGTTGATATTCCTTCCAACAGAATCTGCCCCTCCCTCTCCCCTCCCCCTCTCTCACGCCAATACTCATCAAACCATGCATCCAAATTGATACTCACCCCCTCAGTCATACGCAGCATTTGCCCTTTGTCATATCCTGCCATATCCTCACATACCTCCATTCCCATCACCGTCATTCCCGTTTTCCAACTTCTAAACCTTTGTAATACACTTGCATACGGCCTGTCCCCCCATAGCACATCTTCCATACCCCAGGCAACCTTATAGCATCAAACCTTTCATTCTGAATTTCTTGCAATTTATCTTTCAATACCCCAATCTCTGCCACCGGGTATGAACCCCCTCGCTCATAACAACCTCCCAACATTCAGAGTACATTAATGTTCTACCAACCAATCTCCCTGAGTCTAAGATAACTCCAGTCACTGATACTTACTTCCTTTACTCAACCAGATTTCTCCTAAATCCTTCTTGAATCAAATTTTAAAACAATAAGTAATTATCTTGGAAGTTACTGTAACCACAGGGAAACATGCTCTAATGTATGATAAAATCTACTTTGTGTAAGCGAACATTACAACTTTAAACAATCACTAATAAACTGAAATAATACAGAATATATGAACAAGAAAATAAAGGAGCACACTGTCCCAGGTCACGCAGGCATCTCCCTACAAATTCAAGAATTAGCTGCAATGATATTTAATGAAGGAAAGGAATTCAGTTGGGTTACAGTTGGTGCCTCTGACGGAATATATTAGACTAAGTATTACTTCCGATTATTTCCCATTAGTGGCCCGGGTTAGCCTAGACAGTAGAGTCTCGGACTGTCAATTTATGGATTGCGAATCGAGCCCCTCGTCCATTTTTTTCTTCATTCATCGACAGTTCATTATTAGAACTTAATTTGAGTTCATAAACGATACATATATATATATATATATATATATATATATATATATATATATATATATATATATATATATATATATATATATATATATATATATTATGTAATAAAACATACCTATTGGTAAAAAAAAAAAAAAAGATGGGTGGTAGGAGAAGTGGAATATTCAAATGGCATCAGGAAGAAATCCAAATATTCTTCCTTGAAGCCTTTTATCCACTTCTCCGAGGCTATGGGTCCCACAATTTGTACCAGAGTGGACCCCATCCTATATATATATATATATATATATATATATATATATATATATATATATATATATATATATATATATATATATATATATATATATATACTATATATATATATATATATTATATATATATATATATATATATAAATATTATATAAATATATTATATATAAATATATATATATATAGTATAAATATATATAGTATATATATATAAATATATATATGTATAATATATATATATATATATATATATATATATATATATATATATATATATATATATATATATATATATATATAAACATATATATATTTTTTTTTATTAACACATCGGCCGATTCCACCAAGGCAGGGTGGCCGAAAAGAAAAACTTTCATCATCATTCACTCCATCACTGTCTTGCCAGAAGGGTGCTTTACACTACAGTTATAAAACTGCAACATTAACACCCCTCCTTCAGAGTGCCGGCACTGTACTTCCCATCTCCAGAACTCAAGTCCGGCCTGCCGTTTCCCTGAATCCCTTCATAAATGTTACTTTGCTCACACTCCAACACCACGTCAAGTATTAAAACCATATGCCTCCATTCACTCCTATCAAATACGCTCCACATGCTTGCTGGAGTCCAAGCCCTCGCACACAAAACTTCCTTTACCCTCCCTCCAACCTTTCCTAGGCCGACCCCTACCCCGCCTTCCCTCCACTACAGATTTATACACTCTCGAAGTCACTCTGTCTCGTTCCATTCTCTCTACATGTCCAAACCACCTCAACAACCCTCCTCAGCTCTCTGGACAATCGTTTTGGTAATCCCGCACCTCCTCCTAATTTCCAAACTCCGAATTCTCTGCATTATATTCACACCACACATTGACCTCAGACATGACATCTCCACTGCCTCCAGCCTTCTCCTCGTTGCAACATTCATCACCCATGCTTCACACCCATATAAGAGCGTTGGTATAACTATACTCTCATACATTCCCCTCTTTACTTCCATGGACAAGGTTCTTTGTCTCCACAGACTCCGAAGTGCTCCACTCACCCTTTTCCCTCAACAATTCTATGATTCACCTCATCCTTCATAGACCCATCCGCCGACATGTCCACTCCCAAATATCTGAATACATTCACCTCCTCCATACTCTCTCCCTCCAATCTGATATCCAATCTTTCGTCACCTATTCTTTTTGTTATCCTCATCACCTTACTCTTTCCTATATTCACTTTCAATTTTCTTCTTTTACACACCTACCAAATTCATCCACCAACCTCTGCAGCTTCTCTTCAGAATCTCCCAAAAGCACAGTGTCATCAGCAAAAAGCAACTGTGACAACTCCCACTTTGTATTTGCTTATTTATCTTTTAGCCCAACACCTCTTGCCAAGACCCTCGCATTCACTTCTCTCACAACCCCATCTATAAATATATTGAACAACCACGGTGACATCACACATCCTTGTCTAAGGCCCACTTTTACTGGGAAATAGTCCCTTCCCTCCTACACACTCTAACCTGAGCCTCACTATCCTCATAAAAACTCTTCACTGCTTTCAGTAACCTTCCTCCTATGCCATACACCTGCAACATCTGCCACATTGCCCCCTATCTACCCTATCATACGCCTTTTCCAAATCCATAAATGCCACAAAAACATCTTTACCCTTATCCAAATACTGTTCACCTATATGTTTCACTGTAAACACTTGGTCTACACACCCCTACCTTTCCTAAAGCCCCTTGTTCATCTGCTATCCTGCTTTCTGTTTTACTCTTAATTCTTTCAATAATAACTCTACCATACACTTTACCAGGTACACTCAACAGACTTATTCCCCTATAATTTTGCACTCTCTTTTGTCCCCTTTGCCTTTATACAAAGGAACAATACACGCTCTCTGCCAATCCCTAGGTACCTTACCCTCTTCCATACATTTATTAAATAATAGCACCAACCACTCCAAAATTATATCCCCACCTGCTTTTAACATTTCTATCTTTATCCCATCAATCCCAGCTGCCTTACCCCCTTTCATTCTACCCACTGCCTCACGAACTTCCCCTACACCCAC
This sequence comes from Cherax destructor, assembly GCA_009830355.1. Lineage (NCBI taxonomy): Eukaryota > Metazoa > Arthropoda > Malacostraca > Decapoda > Parastacidae > Cherax > Cherax destructor. The sequence goes on from WNWK01008651.1 coordinate 26,815, forward strand.
AACTGGCTCTTCCACACTCCTACAAGATGTTATTCCTCCTTGCCCTACACACGAAATCACAGCTTCCCTGTCTTCATCAACATTTAACAAATCCTCAAAATATTCTCTCCATCTTCCCGATACCTCTAACTCTCCATTTAATAACTCTCCTCTCCTATTTTTAACTGTCAAATCCATTTGTTCTCTAGGCTTCCTCAACTTATTAATCTCATTCCAAAACTTATTCTTATTTTCAACAAAATTTGCTGATAACATCTCACCCACTCTCTCATCTGCTCTCTTTTTACATTGCTTCACCACTCTTTTAACCTCTCTTTTTCTATCCATATACTCTTCCCTCCTTGCATCACTTCTACTTTGTAAAAACCTCTCATATGCTAACTTTTTCTACCTTACTACTCTCTTTACATCATCATTCCACCAATCGCTCCTCTTCCCTCCCGCACCCACTCGCCTGTAACCACAAACTTCTGCTGAACACTCTAACACTACATTTTTAAATCTACCCCATACATTTTCGACCCCATTGCCTACACTCTCACTAGCCCATCTATCCTCCAATAGTTGTTTATATCTTACCCTAACTGCCTCCTCTTTTAGTTTATAAACCTTCACCTCTCTTTTACTTACTGATTCTATTTTCCTTGTATCCCATCTACCTTTTACTCCCACTGTAGCTATAACTAAAAAGTGATCTGATATATTTGTAGCCCCTCTATAAACATGTACATCCTGAAGTCTACTCAACAGTCTTTTATCTACCAATACATAGTCCAACAAACTACTGTCATTACGCCCTACATCATATCTTGTATACTTATTTATCCTCTTTTTCTTAAAATATGTATTACCTATAACTAAACCCCTTTCTATACAAAGTTCAATCAAAGGGCTCCCATTATCATTTACACCTGGCACCCCAAACTTACCTACTACACCCTCTCTGCATGCTTCTCCCACTTTAGCATTTAGGTCCCCTACCACAATTACTCCCAAAATCTCTCTCTCTCCTCTACACTCCTCTCTTCTCCAGGTGCATACACGCTTATTATGACCCACTTTTCGCATCCGACCCTTATTTTAATCCACATAATCCTTGAATTTACACATTTATATTCCCTCTTTTCCTTCCATAACTGATCCTTCAACATTATTGCTACCCCTTCCTTAGCTCTAACTCTCTCAGATACTCCTGACTTAATCCCATTTATTTATCCCCACTGAAACTCGCCTACCCCCTTCAGCTTTGTTTCGCTTAGGGCCAGGACATCCAACTTCTTTTCATTCATAACATCGGCAATCATCTCTTTCTTATCATCCGCACTACATCCACGCACATTCAGACAACCCAATTTTATAAAGTTTTTCTTCTTCTCGTTTTTAGTAGATTTGTACAGGAGAAGGGGTTACCAGCCCATTGCTCCCGGCATCTTAGTCGCCTCATACGACACGCATGGCTTACGGAGGAAAGATTCTTTTCCACTTCCCCATGGACAATAGAGAAAATAAAAAGAACAAGAGCTATTAAGAAAAAGAAGAAAAACCTAGATGTGTGTATGTATATATATGCATGTGTATGCCTGTGTAGTGTGACCTAAAGTGTAAGTAGAAGTAGCTAGATATACCTGTTATCCAGCGTGTTTATGAGACAGAAAAAAGACACCAGCAATCCTACCATCATGTAAAACAGTTTCAGGTTTCTGTTTCACAGTCACCTGGCAGGACGGTAGTACCTCCCTGGGTGGTTGCTGTCTATTTACCAATATATATATATATATATATATATATAGTCCCAGAAGTCGAGAAAATATGGAGAACTTGCCCATCATTATATGTTTGTTCCCATAGGCTCAGAGACCCTTGGCTCATGGGGAAAGAGTGCAGCTACGTTCCTCAAGGAGCTGGGCAACAGATTCAACAGGGTAACTAGGGATCCCAGGGCAGCTAGTTTTCTGTTCCAGCGACTCAGCGCTGCTGTTCAGAGGGGTAATGCATGCTGTATTCTGGGCACGCGCCCCAGCTCGGAAGAGTTGGATGAGATTTTCGCATTAAAATCAGTGACAAACATGTAACAATATGTACTAGACATGTATCTCTCACACCTCGTGTACTGTATATGCCATCTTTATATCAACAATGTATCTCTTAAATCTTTTGTACCATATTATGTAATAAAATATACCTATTGGTAAATATATATATATATATATATATATATATATATATATATATATATATATATATATATATATATATATATATATATTTGAGCAACTCTCCGTTTACATTATTATCATCATATGGGAGCGCTAAGCCCGTATGGGTCCCCTTTTGGAAAAATACATTAAAGAAAAAATAAGGAATAACACTCAAAAAGTCAAATCATTAGAAATATCTAGATACAATTGTACTAGTATAAATAATTAATATGACTATTATATTCGTGATGGTAAATATTATTGAGCCTGAAGGTGTAATATAGCTATGTGATGCTAAGGTGTAGCAAGATGGCTGAGGAGAGCCACGTAGTGTAGCAAGATGGCGGAGGAGAGCCACGTAGTGTAGCAAGATGGCGGAGGAGAGCCACGTAGTGTGACTGGTGGCGGTGGAGAGCCATGTAGTGTAGCATGATGGCGGAGGAGAGCCACGTAGTGTAGCATGATGGCGGTGGAGAGCCACGTAGTGTAGCAAGATGGCGGAGGAGAGCCACGTAGTGTAGCATGATGGCGGTGAAGAGCCACGTAGTGTGACTGGTGGCGGTGGAGAGTCATGTAGTGTGACTGGTGGCAGTGGAGAGCCACGTAATGTGACTGGTGGCGGTGGAGAGCCACGTAGTGTGACTGGTGGCGGTGGAGAGCCATGTAGTGTGACTGGTGGCAGTGGAGAGCCACTTAGTGTGACTGGTGGCTAGCATCTCCGGGAGGGTGAGTAGCCGGGTGCTGACAGTGGCTAGCATCTCCGGGAGGGTGAGTAGCCGAGTGCTGACAGTGGCTAGCATCTCCGGGAGGGTGTGTAGCCGAGTGCTGACAGTGGCTAGCATCTCCGGGAGGGTGAGTAGCCGAGTGCTGACACTGGCTAGCATCTCCGGGAGGGTGTGTAGCCGAGTGCTGACAGTGGCTTGTTTATGTCACCAGTTGCTGATGAAAGACTGATGAAGGAGCCCTGGTGATCAATACTCTGAGAGAAGGTTTGCAGATTTCTTCCACACATAGCAACTGTGTTGACACCTTTGAAGATACCCTCCACACAGAAGTATAATATGGTCTTATCATTACAGTCGGTTGTGTGGCAGAGGGTACAGAGAGAGAGAGAGAGAGAGAGAGAGAGAGAGAGAGAGAGAGAGAAAAGAGAGAAAAGAGAGAAAAGAGAGAAAGAGAGAGAGAGAGAGAGAGAGAGAGAGAGAGAGAGAGAGAGAGAGAGAGAGAGAGAGAGAGAGAGAGAGAGAGAGAGAGAGAGAGAGAGAGAGAGAGAGAGAGAGAGAGAGAGAGAAGAGAGAGAGAGAGAGAGAGAGAGAGAGAGAGAGAGAGAGAGAGAGAGAGAGAGAGAGAGAGAGATGAGCAGCTGACACACCTCTAGTATATTACTCTCAATTCCGCACGTATAACTCAGGCGTTGGCAACGCAGACTAGGCAATTGTGGCAAGCCTGAGGAATAACAATGAAAGGAAAGATTCAAATATATACAGCAGAGGTGACAAAAATGCCTGAGGGACACAACAAGTGCTGAATATTAATTGTGTTACCCGAATATAAGTCCATTACAATCACCTGTTAACATATACAAAAACCAAACAATGGAGACTTACCAGAGCAGGTGGGAATCCGTATTGAAGTGAACTGTACCTGACGCCCACCTTACTAAGTCGGCTATCCAGATGGTTAGGTAAGTCTTCTAATTTTTTTTTTTTACAAAATTATTAATTTTTACATTACATTAATATATATCTCTAAACGTATATGAGAAAAATAAGAGAAAATTTTAGGAAGGACTTAATTTTAAATGAGTCCTTGCTAAATGACCAGTTTTATCTATTCGGCAGGACATTATTATATATATATATATATATAGAGTGACTTCGAGAGTGTATAAATCTGTAGTGGAGGGAAGGCGGGGTAGGGGTCGGCCTAGGAAAGGTTGGAGGGAGGGGGTAAAGGAAGTTTTGTGTGCGAGGGGCTTGGACTTCCAGCAAGCATGTGTGAGCGTATTTGATAGGAGTGAATGGAGGCATATGGTTTTTTAAAACTTGACGTGCTGTTGGAGTGTGAGCAAAGTAACATTTATGAAGGGATTCAGGAAACCGGCAGGCCGGACTTGAGTTCTGGAGATGGGAAGTACAGTGCCGGCACTCTGAAGGAGGGGTGTTAATGTTGCAGTTTTGTAACTGTAGTGTAGAGCACCCTTCTGGCAAGACAGTGATGGAGTGAATGATGATGAAAGTTTTTATTTTCGGGCCACCCTGCCTTGGTGGGAATCGGCCGATGTGTTAATAAAAATAAAAAAATATATATATATATATATATATATATATATATATATATATATATATATATATATATATATATTATATACACTAACCCATGGTGAGCGAAAATCACAAATGACGTTCTAACCCACGGGACCACGCAATTCTACAAAAACCAAGCACACTGCAGAGCTATATGTTATACCTTGGTCCGAGGACATACGGTGGTGTGGGTGCCTCTGAGCTAATTTCATTCTACTCCCCGTTTGGTATACTAGTCTCACGATCAGTATATATATATATATATATATATATATATATATATATATATATATATATATATATATATATATATATATAGTATGATTTTTCATACTATACAAGTCAGTGATACTGGTCTGTAGATTAATGCTGCCTGTCTCTCGGCTATCTCAACAAATTGGGACTATATAACTACCTCAGGTAGATGCTCTGTTTCAAAAGATATGTTGAAGATAGTTGTTAGTGCCTCTGGTCCTTCTCTCAGGACCCACGGAAAGATGCTGTCCGGTCCCACTGCCTTTGAAGTATCTAGTTCACTTAGCAGCCTCTTCACCTCCTCTTCCATAGTGTGTATTGTGTCCAACACTTGGTGTACACAATCATCCTGGTTTGTTGAAATCCTTTCTGTTTCCATTGAAAATAATTCCTTATATTTCGTGTTGAGCTCTTAACATATTTCTTGGTCATTTCTTGTGTTCTTCCCTCCTTCCTTCTTCAGTCTGATTACCTGGTCTTTGACTGTTGTTTTCCTCCTGATGTGGCTGTATAACAGCTTTGGGTCAGATTTTGCATTTGATGTTATGTCTTTCTCTGGCTCTTCGGATAATCTCCTTATTTTCTTAAGTAATTTGTCCTCTACTATTTTTCCATTCTCAAGTGCACTTAGTTTTGGCCTCTATCTTCACATTTGGAAGAACCATGAGCTTGTTCTATTTCTACCATTATTTCTGTTGCCCTTGGGTATGAACTTTTCCTCTCTTCTTACTCCTTGCATTTTGACATCACATATTTCATCATTTAATTTTCTGTTTTCCTCACTAGTTCTCTTACCTAAAGCACCTCATTCAGGAATTTTTTCATGCCTGTGTAGTCGTTTATTTTCTAGTTTAGCTTATCCCATCCTTCTCTTGCTGTTTCAGTCTCCACTTTTAACTCTACAATGGATTCAAAGCATGAAGTTTTCCAGTACCACCTCCATTATGTTAGTCCTCCACGTTTCTGGACCCCTTGTCAATCTCCTTTTAATTAAAATATCCCACAACTAGCAATTTTGTCCTGGTTCTGTGGGCCCTTCTGGCTACCTAAGCTAATTTGTTAACCATTGCTCTCTTGCTCTAAGTGTATTCTTATATTGGCCTCCTGCTTTTCTGTGATGGGTTGTACATCTCTACAGTCACCTCCTCCGGACCCCCATTGTTCCAACTATGTAGTCCCTTGTTTACCTTCTGTCCACTTTTTCCACTCCTCAAAATGCCACTGATTTTTTATAAGCAGCACACTTCCTCCTCCTCCTCCTCTGTTCCATCTATCATTCTTCAGGATTTGATATCCAGTTGGAAAGATAACATCTGTTATCATTCCCTTGAGCTTGGTTTCTGTGAGTGCTATGATGTTTGGGGATACCTAAATGATTCTTTCGTGCAGCTTCTCACACTTATTTGTTATTCTGTCTATATTGGTATACATACAGTAGTAGTAGCGGCATTATGCCGCCCGTCTCCCACATGTACCAAAACACAAACACGTACGATGAAAGATTATAATATAAATATTTGCACACTTCCTGAGTTTTTAATACTTGGTGCTGGATCCTTTACGCTTAATCACGTCCTTCAGCCGTGTAGGAAGACTCAAACAAATTCTTGAGGGTTTAGGGAGGTATATTATTCCATGCCTCGTGTACAGCAGCCTCCAGCCGCGGAATAGAACTGATATCCTTGCTAAGTAAACTTTGTTTCATTATTGACCAGAGGTTCTCAATAGGGTTTAGGTCTGGCGAATTTCCTGGCCAGTCATAAAAGAACCTCACTTCAGAGTTCTTAAGCCACTGAACTACAGATTTGGCGGTATGATACAGTGCATCATCTTGCATAAAACCGTAGCCCCACACTTGTCAAACACCTCAGGTAAATTGTCACACAATAACTCCAGGTAATTATGCTGGTTCATATACTGGTTTAGGGGAAGCACAATGAGTTCACCAACGCTCTAAGCACTGAAACACCCCAAAAACCATGAGCAAATCTGGGTGTTTGGGAGGTCCCACAGGTGTACCATGGGTCTAGTGGGTCACTACCTCTGGGCCGGTACACATGAAGAAATGGAAGTCGAGTCGCAAACCGAAGCCGCAAAAGCCAGGATATGGGAACTAGAATATGAGGTAAATAGGCTGAAGCAAGTTACAGGGCTATTGCCCAGAGGAGACATGGCATCTGAAGCAGGTACTCTCCTACCAAATGAGGAGCCCAACAGTAAGGAAGGAGACATGACTTACGCTGAGGCCCTGTCAGTCCACCAAGTAGGGCCAAGGAATGAAGGGAGAGAACTGTTGGGAGCAAGGATAGCAGAAAGGGGGGGTGGAGAAGGGGACAGATTCCATGCAGAGTCACGACCATGCCACCAATAGTTACAGGAAAAAACAATTGGCACATACAAATGAGACCCAGAGGCAAAGAAGAAAAGGCAATGGGAGGAGGAGAGGGAGAAGTCAGTGTTTATTCATGGGCTTCAGGAGAGCGAGGGGGAAACACAATGAAAGATGGCAGGAAGAAAAACGAGATATTGAAAACATCATCAAAGAAATATGTGAGGAGAACATGTCTGAGATAGTAAATTTTCAGAGAATAGGAAGGTACTTGAATGGGAGAAATTGGCCAGTCAAACTGATTTTCAAGACAGAAATGGTGTGGAACAGGATCGTGCAAGAGACACCACGGCTGAAGGAATCATCAACTTACAAGAGGGTGTTCCTAGATCACGACAGAATAAGAACAGAATGACAGCAGCTGAGAGAGAAGACACAGGAACGAAAGGGGCTAGGACTAGAGACAAGGACAGAGTCAGCAGAGGACAACCAGAGAAGAGCAGAGCAACAAGTGGAAGCACACACAGAACCACCCACAGAACCCCTCAACCAAACACTCAACCCCAACAAAACCAACAATTCACACTTACAGCCCCCACCCCACAACACCCTGCAGAATCCCAAAGGACACTGCCAGATCCCCCACCCCCAAATACCCCCAGAACACAGTGTTGGAGAGGAAACTGAAGGTATGGTACACCAACACGGATGGAATAACGAATAAGTGGGAAGAGTGGCACGAAAGAGTCAATGAGGCATCACCGGTTATCATAGCTCTCAGAGAAACTTGGCTCACAGGAATGATAACAGATGTCATCTTTCCAATGGGATATCAGATCCTGAGGAAAGACAGAGGGAACAGAGGGGGAGGAGCAGCGACACTGCTCATAAAAAAACAATGGGATTTTGATGAGCTGGAGAGAGGAGACAGAGAAGCAAGAGACTACATAATAGGAACACTTCAGTCTGGAGGTCCCAAGGTGGCAATTGCAGTGATGTACAACCCACCACAGAACAGTAATAGAGCGATGGTTGACACACTGGCTGAAGTGGCCAGAAGGGATCATGCGTGCAGGGCAAAGCTGCTGATTGTGGGTGACTTCAATCACAAGGAAATTAACTGGGAGATCCTGGAGCCACATGGGGACCCAGAAATGTGGAGGGTTGAGATGATGGAGGTGGTACTGGAAAAGATTATGTACCAACACGTAAGGGACACTAACAGAAAGTGAGATGAAGATGAACCAGCAAGACTGGATCTATTATTCACCTTGAGTAGTGCAGATATTGAGGACATCACATATGAAAGACCCCTCAGGGCCAGTGACCACGTGGTTCTGAGCTTCGAATACATAGTAGAGTTACAAGTGGAGAAGGAAGCAGAAGGGCAGGACGAATGAAGCCAAACTACAAGAGTGGGAACTACACAGGCTTGAATAATTTCCTGCATGGGGTTCAGTGGGATAGAGAACTGTCTGGAAAGTCAGTAAACGAGATGATGGAATATGTGACAATAATATGCAATGATGCTAAGAAGATGTTAGTACCCAATGGTAACAGAAACAACAAGAAAGCCAAGATGAGCCCTTGGTTCACCGAAAGGTGTAGAGAGGCAAAAACCAAATGTGCTAGAGAATGGAAGAAGTATAGAAGGCAAAGGACCCAGGAAAACAAGGAGAACAGTCGTAGAGCCAAAACTGAATGTGCACAGGTAAGAAGGGAGGCCCAACGACAATACGAAAACGACATAGCAGCGAAAGCCAAAATCTAATTCGAAGCTATTGTACAGTCACATCAGGAGGAAAACAACAGTTAAGGACCAGATGATTAGGCTGATGAAGAAGTAGCTGAGTTCACACGAAATGACCGCGAACTATGTAAGGAGCTCAACACGAGGATCAAAGAAGTGTTCACAGATGAGACAGAAGGGACTCCAGAAAGACAGAAAGGTGGGGTACACCATCAAGTGTTGGACACAATACATATAACTGAGGAAGAAGTGAAGAGGCTGCAAGGGAGTAGAGGCGCTATGCGTACCACTAACAACAATTTTTAACTCATCTATTGAAACAGGACGACTATCTGAGGTATGGAAGACAGAAGATGTAGTCCCAATTTTTAAAAAGAGAGACAGACACGAAGCATTAAACTACAGACCAGTGTCACTGACATGTATAGTATGCAAAACCATAGAGAAGATTATCAAGAGAAGAGTGGTGGAGCGCCTAGAAAGGAATGAGCTTATCAATGACAGCCAGCACGGTTTCAGGGATGGGAAATCCTGTGTCACAAACCTACTGGAGTTCTATGATAGTGACACCAGTAAGAGAAGGGAGCGAGGGGTCGGTAGATTGCATTTTCTTGGACTGTAAGAAGGCGTTTGAAACAGTTGCACACAGGAGGTTAGTGCAAAAGCTGGAAGACCAAGCAGGGATAACAGGGAAGGCACTGAAATGGATCACGAAATACCTGTCAGGAAGACAACAGCGAGTCATGGTATGTGGCGAGGTGTCAGAGTGGACGCCTGTGACGAGCGGTGTTCCACAGGGGTCCGTCCTAGAAACGATGATGTTTTTGGTATTTGTGAAGGACAGGATATGACGGAAGGAATAGACACCGAAGTGTCCCTATTTGCAGATGACGTGAAGTTGATGAGAATTCAATCAAATGAAGACCAGGCAGAACAACAAAGGGATCTGGAGAGGTTGCAGGTCTGGTCCAGGAACTGGCTCCTGGAGTTCCACCCCACTAAGTGCAAAGTCATGAAGATTGGGGAAGGGTAAAGAAGACCGCAGACGGAGTATAGTCTAGGGACCAGAGACTACAAACCTCACTCAAGGAAAAGGATCTTGGGGTGAGTATAACACCGAGCACATCTGAGGCGCACATCAACCAAATAACTGCTGCAGTATACGGGCGCCTAGCAAACCTAACAACAGCATTCCAACATCGCAATAAGGAATCATTCAGGACCCTGTACACCGTGTATGTTAGGTCAATATTTGAGTATGCAGCACCAGTTTGGAACCCGCACCTAGCGAAACACGTAAGGAAACTAGAGAAAGTGTAAAGGTTTGCAACAAGACTAGTCCCGGATCTAAGGGGCATGCCCTACGAGCAGAGGTTAAGGGAAATCAATCTAACGACACTGGAGGACAGGTAAGATAGAGGGGATATGATAATGACATATAAAATACTGAGACGAATTGACAAGGTGGACAGAGACAGGATGTTCAGGAGATGGGACACAGCAACACGAGGTCACAGTTGAAAGTTGAAGACTCAGATGAATCACCAGGACGTTAGGAAGTATTTCTCCAGTCACAGAGTTGTCAGGAAGTGGAATAATCTGCGAAGTGATGTAGTGGAGGTATGATCCATACATAGCTTTAAGAAGAGGTATGATAAAGCTCATGGAGCAGGAAGAGTGACCCAGTAGCGACCAGTCTAGAGGCGGGGGCAGGAGCTATGACTTGACCCCTGCAACCACAATTAGGTGAGTACAACTAGGTGAGTATTTGTCCCCCATGGTTACAGGTGAGGGTGAAGGTTGCTTCATCACTTCAAAGTACTTCAGACCACTGTTGAGGATTCCAGTGAAGATATTTCTTTGCATAATCCAACCTATGTTTCTTCTGTGGCTTGTAGAGGATCGGTTTCTTAACCTGGCGGTGACTACTGTAGCACAGTTCTGACACGTCTGTTAACAGTTCTTACAGACACCTCGGAGAGAAGATGTGGTTTCCTTTCTTTCAATTATCTAGCAGTTATCTTAGGTGTACTCTCTAACTGCCTCTTTAACACAGTTAAGGCATGAACAAATGTCTTCTTAGAGGGGCCAGGCCGAGGTTTGGCAGACGGTAACTCGACTAAGCCACTTCCTTTTACCCATAATCAAACATGTATAGCCCCAAAACCAAAGGGAACACTTCACAAAAGATGGGGTGGATGAGAGAAAAAAGTGAAACACATTCTCTCACCACGCAGCCACATGAGCACTGAGGAGTCACAGTGGAGTGTTGTGGCAGTCCGTGACATCATGTTAACAAATGCTACCCGGCATAATGCAAAGTCGAAAAAAGACCTCTGTGTATGGTAGAACTTTGATTTTCATCATTGCATTATGCCGGGGCACTCACCCGGCATAATGCCGTGACTAGCACTGTACCTTCAGCTTATTTTCCAAAACTGCATTCTGGTGGGTTTGTGGGGGCTGAGGAAGTGGCTGTGAGTGTCAAGTGTGGTTTGTTTTGGGTTAATTATTTGGTTTGCAGTGTTCTTTGGGTGGGTGGTTCTTTGACTGGTTGTGTTTGCTGTCCTCCCAATTCTGGGCGCCTCTGCTTGTCCATAGCCTATCCCTATTCTCTTCAGTCATGTCCTCCTCTCTTGTTTGCTTGATGATATTTTCAATCTCTTTATTCTCTCCCTGTCGTCTTTCTTAATCAGTCTTACCATCTTCTTCATCTCCTCTTCCCATTGCATTTCCCTTTGCATCTCTGGGTCCAATTTAAGCATCATAATTGCTGATTCCCTTTTCATTTACTGGGTCTCCTGGTTTCGTGATAGCATTTTATTACAAACACAGGTATAATATGGCCTGTGACCTGGTCATAATGAGTTTCAAAGTGGAGCAAACAAACTCAGTAATAGTATATAGCTTGTATTTCCTTTACCAGATATAATTTGCCAGATATATACAAGTACTTATGAATGTACACTTACGTATATTATGTGAAAAAAGATCGTTCATGAATAATATACAATACCGACAAGATGAAAATTAGACACATGTGCAACATCTGGGTATCTTTATTGTAAACGTTTCGCCCTCCAGTCAAGCCACTGGATGGCGAAACGTCTACAATAAAGATACCCAGATGTTGCACATGTGAAAAAAGATCGCAAAAGCAGAAGCCACAGAGAGTGCACGTAATCAACCAGCAGCCAGGCAAGTCTGTCAATGCTTACCACAAGTGAACCACGTTGCTTCAGCTTTCGCGGACTTGCCTGTGATTGGCAAATTAACCAAGGTACTGATTTAACGACGGGTGAACTAGTGCACTTAGTACACAGTACGCTGGTTGTGAGGTAGCCTATATGGGAGTGTGACATGCGCCAAATAAAATGTAACATACTCTTAGCATGTCACACCCCCACACCCCAAAAGGTCTCTAATAGCAAGGACTAGGCCTCCACCTCCATGGGCAGCATGCCGATATGACAATGAACAATATTGGAACCGCCTTTCCACTCAACCATCCAACTCATCAGATAGGGTTTAACTTTCTCTAAAGACTCAAAGTCAAACTCTACCCTAGAGTGAGACAGCAGACAACATAGGTAACATTGGTTCAAGACATCTGCGGACGGCAGCTGAATGTCCCCTCACTAAAAAAAAAAAATAAAAAAAACTAACATAATTTTAAAAACAATATATCTATAAAGGACGGGGGGAAAGAGCTAAGCTACACATATGGTCCATAACACATACTAACCTAAAAACGTGAAAGAGTATCTCCCAGCACATCAGACGTGTTTTGTGGTTTTTTATGGATTGTGATCACTGTAGACTGTGATCACCTGGGACGACTGCCCCACGAAGACCTCGAAATGTTCCAGTGCAAGTATCAGAGCTAGGTCTTCTTTCTCTATGGTGGCATAAGCCCTTTGGTGAGGTAGCTACTTGGCAGAGAAGAAAGCGACAAGCTACAACCACTCTTCTCCAGATTTCTGTAGAAGTACTACCTCCACCCCTGACTCACATGCATCAACCTGTAACACAAGAGGTTTTGAAAAATCAGGAGACGAGAGAATGGGTGTAGTATAAAGTAGCTGGTTGGCTTTGTTAAATGTTTCTTGACACTCTGGGGTCCATTGAAATTATTGTTTCTGACTGGTAAGTGAGGTTAGGGGGGGGTACCACATCTGCAAAGTTCTTACAGAAGCGTCTGTAGAAACCTACCATCCCTAAAAAATGTTGGAGGGATTTCCTATCATGAGGTACTGAGTAATTCTTAATGGCAAGAATTTTAGCAAATTTACTAACTACTTTACCCCTACCTACTTCATGACCCAAAAATTTAACAGTAGACTGGCCAAAGGATGACTTGCATAGATTTACAATTAGTTGAAATCTCCTAAACCTCTCAAAGAGAGCCTTAATTCGTTAAACATGTTGGTCCCATGTATCGGAAACTACTACTATATCGTACGTATAAGCTGGCATGCCTTCAAATCTTTTAATAGCCTTAAAATTTGTGCTTAGCTTTTTACATACTTCTATTTCGTGTGTGTGTATGTGTCCTCACCTAATTGTACTTACCAAATTCTGGTTTCAGGGATCGAGTCATAGGTCCTGGACCCGCCTCTTCACTGGTCACTACTAGGTCACTCTCTCCTTGTTCCAGGAGATTTATCAAACTTCTTCTTAAAGCTATGTATGATTCCTGCTTCACTACATCACCTTTTTAAACCATTTCACTTCCTGACAACTCAGTGACTGAAGAAATAATTGTTAACATTTCTGTGACTCATCTGAGTCTTTAGCTTCCAATTGTAACCCATGGTTCCTGTGTCCCATCTCTGGAACATTCTGTCTCTGTCCACCTTATCGATTCATCTCAGTAATTTATATGTCGTTATCATATCCCCTCTATCTCTCCTGTCTCCCAGTGTCGTCAGGTCGATTTTCCTTAACCTCTCCACGTAGGACATACCCCTTAGCTCCAGGACTAGTCTTGTTGCAAACCTTTGAAGTCTCTCTGATTTCCCTAAGTGCTTGGCTAGGTGTGGGTTCCAAACTGGTGCTGCATACTCCAATATACGTCTCACGTACATGGTGTACAGGGTCCTAAACGATTCCTTAATGAGATGTCAGAATGCTATTCTTAGGTTAGCTAGGCGCCTATATGCTGCAGAAGTTTCTTGGTTGATGTGAGCCTCAGGAGATGTGCTCGGTGTTATAGTCACCCCAAGATCCTTTTTCTTGAGTGATATTTGTAGTATGTGGCCCCTAGACTGTACTCCGTCTGCGGTCTTCTTTGCCCTTCCACAATCTTCATGACTTTGCATTTGGAGGGGTTAAACTCCAGGAACCAGTTTCTGGACCAGGCTTGCAGCCTATCCAGATCCCTTTGTAGTCCTGCCTGATCCTCGTCCTATTGAATTCTCCTCAATAACTTCACCTTGTCTGCTTGTCTGTCATGTCGTTCACATATACCAGAAACAGCACCTGTCCTAGGACTGACACCTATGGGACTCCGCTCATCAGAAGCGCCCACTCTGACACCTCGTCACGTACCATGACTCGCTGTTGTCTTCCATTGTAGTGCCTTCCTCGTTATCCCTGCCTGGTCCTCCAGCTTTTGCACCAATCCCTTGTGTGGAACTGTGTCAAAAGCTTTCTTACAGTCCAAGAAACGCAGTCCACCCCTCGCTCTCTTGTCTTACTGTTGTCACCTTGTCATAGAACTCCAGTAGGTTTGACACAGGATTTCCCGTCCCTGGAACCGATCGTAGCCAGTCTCTCCCATTTTCATACAGTGAATGTTCCTTTTAGATAGCCGTTCCCACCTTCTTTAAGAACCATTATTAATGAAAATATATTTGTTGGGAGAAACCTGAGCTAGATTTAAATAATTACTTTTCTTTTACCAAAAGACAACTCAGGAAATTTCTTATAGTCTCAGATCTTCTTACAATCTCCGTCTTTCCCAGTGGTTCATGGCACTTCAGATCTGATGTTCACTCAGGAAAAGAGAAAAGGTTGTAAACTTGAACATTCACATGTCAGCTTGGAGGTGTCCCAACCCATTTTTTTCATTTATTTACTTACTCTTCTAGCTTTTCATTATATTTCCTACTTAATATAATTTCACTACCATAATTTCGACAAGAACACGACAATTGAGTGATAAAAGTGAAAGGAACTATTTACCTACCTTAAATTTAAAAAAAAATTATCACAAATATCGTTACTGCTCTTGATAGACACGTTTAAAAATGTTTCGTTATTTGATTTCGCTTCCAGAACACACTGCCGCATGCTTAAATACACACGTTAGCTGGACGAAAATTCCATGAAAAACACACAAGAACTGACTAAGTGAGGCTCGCCGGGCCTTAATGCTCAGTCATTTCGGAGGTGTTAGCCAGAATTCTACTCAAAAATAAAAAAAACTTACATCACAACCTAGAGTTAACGCTCATTATACTATTACTACTGTTACTACTACTACTGCTGCTACTACTACTACTACTACTACTACTGTTGCTACTGCTACTACTACTACTACTACTGCTGCTGCTGTTACTAGTGCTGTTACTGCTGCTGCTGCTGCTGCTGCTGCTACTGCTGCTGCTACTGCTGCTGCTGCTGCTGCTAAACTGCTACTCTATACTCTACTCTACTACTGCTACTGCTACTGCTACTACTACTACTGCTACGCTACTACTGCTCTACTACTACTACTGCTGCTGCTACTGCTACTCTACTGCTGCTGCTGCTTGTACTGCTGCAGTGCTGCTGTTGCTGCTGCTGCTGCTGCTGCTACACTACTACTGCTGCTGACTGCTGTACTGCTGCTGCTGTACTACTGC
>WNWK01008651.1:45000-82870 GCA_009830355.1 Cherax destructor
TTGTAACTACGAACAACAACATTGCGACTTGCCGAAAATTCGAACCCATGTTGCTTTGGGCCGCCTCATGGTGAGAGAGTTACTAACCCCTTGGTCCCGGCATTTTAGTCGCCTCTTGAGACTCACATGGCTTACGGAGGAAGAATTCTCTTCCACTTCCCTATATATATATATATATATAACGATAGTTATTTGGTGTCTTCTTGGTAGCGGGAATGCAATGATAAGGCTTCGGAGGTCTCTTACTTTATTTGTATAAAGGGTGCGAGTTCACAGGTTTCTTGTCTGTGGCCATGACCCGGGTGGGCCATGTCTTGCGAGGGAGAGTAGTTAGGCCTTGTCTGAGAGAAGTTTGGGCGCCAAGTGAGGGAGGGGCAGGGGTGAGGCAACTAATCTCAACTCGTCCATATTATTCCTAGCACTACGACTATTGGTGTAATATAAACTTATCTTTACCCTTCCTGCTCATTTCTGTTTTTCCACTATACCTATTACTGTCCTTGTCACCTAGTAAAACTGACTTTCCAATATCCACCTTATTCTGTCTATTACTATTTCCCCCCATAACCCATACCACTAACTTTTTCTAGTTTAAAGCCATAACAGCTCCCTCCACTGCAGTTGCCAGTGCCCCCAACAGTAGGTTATTTTCCCTTGTAGGTTCTGTCACAAACTGGTTCAAAAAGCAGAGAGATGGTCATCGCTGGGATGTCATCACATTCGTCTGTTAACAAGGAAAAAGAGTTGCTGGTTTTCACAGCAGTCTCCTGGACCTTCTTCAACCTCAGCTTCGTCCCTTCAGAACCGACTAGCATCCATTCGTTGGGCTGATCATCGGCGACATTGTTCCGGGGATAATCCTTGCATATACCCTTCAATCATTGAATTTCTCTTCTA
The DNA here is from genome assembly GCA_009830355.1 of Cherax destructor. Classification (NCBI taxonomy): domain Eukaryota; kingdom Metazoa; phylum Arthropoda; class Malacostraca; order Decapoda; family Parastacidae; genus Cherax; species Cherax destructor. The sequence goes on from WNWK01008651.1 coordinate 45,898, forward strand.
GCTTCCGTTAATTCCGCCTTAAGTTGAAGATATAGCTGCTCGTAGTCGAGGGAAACCATCATCCAATCTCAGGTAGCTAAGAACGGAAGCACAGTAGAAAAGTCTCCACAGAGAGTACACTAGACACGTCCTCACGATTGAAAATATTATTGGAACACTGAAGCAGGGCTGTTGGCCCATACTAGGCAGGTCCTTCACAATCCATCCCACTAACAGAATAATTGCCCAACCAAATTTTCAATTCCATTGAGTGCGGATCTGTAACAAGTGGCGTTCCACAGGGATCGGTTTTGGGCCCGTTGTTGTTTATAATATATATAAATGATCTTATAAATTAGACACATATGCAACACTTGGGTATCTTTATTGAGGAAACGTTTCGCCACACAGTGGCTTCATCAGTCCAATACAAAGTAGAAAGGTGTAAGGAGTGGAGGAGTTTGAGGTAATCAGTCCCTCGGCCTGGAGTCGATGTGTTCAGTCCATCAGTCTTTCTACTTTGTATTGTTAAATTAGACACATATGCAACACTTGGGTATCTTTATTGAGAAAACGTTTCGCCACACAGTGGCTTCATCAGTCAATACAAAAGAAAGTAGTAATAAAAGGAGGAGTTTGAGGTAATCAGTCCCTCGGCCTGGAGTCGATGTGTTCAGTCCATCAATCTTGAAGTAAATACAACATAAGGCAAATAGAAGTTGCTTATATACTGTAGACAGGTGAGATGAAGCAGGAGGAGGCAGGTCATAGTGGTATCAACCACTAGTCGAAGTAAGTCCTTGTCCAAAGGTTTGGACAAATGTTGAAGAATCCCTTTGTATCAAGATCCCAAGAAGTTGCTGTGTCAGACAGGATGTAGATGAATGGTTCAGAGAACCGACAAGTTGTTAAATTAGACACATATGCAACACTTGGGTATCTTTATTGAGAAAACGTTTCGCCACACAGTGGCTTCATCAGTCAATACAAAAGAAAGTAGTAATAAAAGGAGAGTTTGAGGTAATCAGTCCCTCGGCCTGGAGTCGAACACATCGACACATCGACTGAACACATCGACTCCAGGCCGAGGGACTGATTACCTCTAACTCCTCCTTTTATTACTACTTTCTTTTTTGTATTGGACTGATGAAGCCACTGTGTGGCGAACGTTTTCTCAATAAAGATACCCAAGTGTTGCATATGTGTCTAATTTAACAACTTGTCGGTTCTCTGAACCATTCATCTACATCCTGTCTGACACAGCAACTTCTTGGGATCTTGATACAAAGGGATTCTTCAACATTTGTCCAAACCTTTGGACAAGGACTTACTTCGACTAGTGGTTGATACCACTATGACCTGCCTCCTCCTGCTTCATCTCACCTGTCTACAGTATATAAGCAACTTCTATTTGCCTTATGTTGTATTTACTCAAGATTGATGGACTGAACACATCGACTCCAGGCGAGGGACTGATATCAACTCCTCCTTTTATTACTACTTTCTTTTGTATTGACTGATGAAGCCACTGTGTGGCGAAACGTTTTCTCAATAAAGATACCCAAGTGTTGCATATGTGTCTAATTTAACAACTTGTCGGTTCTCTGAACCATTCATGTACTTTGTATTGGACTGATGAAGCCACTGTGTGGCGAAACGTTTCCTCAATAAAGATACCCAAGTGTTGCATATGTGTCTAATTTATAACTCGTCGGTTCTCTGAACCATTCATCTACATAAATGATCTTGACGAGGGAATTACTAGTGATATGAGCAAATTCGCTGATGACACGAAGATAGGTAGGATAATCGATTCAGACGTAGATGTCAGGGAACTTCAGGAGGTAAATTAGACACCTATGCAACACTTGGGTATCTTTATTGAGGAAACGTTTCGCCACACAGTGGTTTCATCAGTCCATACAAAGGAGAATCGTGAAGAACAGGAGGAGTGTGAGGTTGTCAGTCCATCAATCTTCAGTCTACTTACCATACCTTACCAAATTCATCCACCAACCTCTGCAACTTCTCCCTCAGAATCTCCCAAAAGCTCAGTGTCATCAGCAAAAAGCAACTGTGACAACTACCACTTTGTATTTGATTCTTTGTCTTTTAACCCCACACCACTTGCCAAGACCCTCGCATTCACTTCTCTTACAACCCCATCTATAAATATATTGAACAACCACGGTGACATCACACATCCCTGTCTAAGGCCTACTTTTACCGATAAATAATCTCCTTCTCTCCTACACACTCTAACCTGAGCCTCACTATCCTCATAAAAGCTCTTCACTGCTTTCAGTAACCTACCTCCTATTCCATACACCTGCAACATCTGCCACATTGCCTCCCTATCCACCCTATCATACGATTTTTCTAAATCCATAAATGCCACAAAAACCTCTTTACCCTTATCCAAATACTGTTCACCTATATGCTTTACTGCAAACACTTGGTCTACACACCCCCTACCTTTCCTAAAGCCACATTGTTCATCTGCTATTCTGCTCTCCGTCTTACTCTTAATTCTTTCAATAATAACTCTACCATACACTTTACCTGGTATACTCAACAGACTTATTCCCCTATAATTTTTGCACTCTCTTTTATCCCCTTTGCCTTTATACAAAGGAACAATACACGCTCTCTGCTAGTCCCTAGGTACTTTACCCTCTTCCATACATGTATTAAATAATAGCACCAACCACTCCAAAACTATATATCCGCCTGCTTTTAACATTTCTACCTTTATCCCATCAATCCCAGCTGCCTTACCCCCTTTCATTCTACCCACTGCCTCACGAATTTCCCCCACACTCACAACTGGCTCTTCCGCACTCCTACAAGATGTTATTCCTGCTTGCCCTATACACGAAATCACAGCTTCCCTCTCTTCATCAACATTTAACAACTCCTCAAAATATTTCCTACATCTTCCCGATACCTCTAACTCTCCATTTAATAACTCTCCTCTCCTATTTTTAACTGTCAAATCCATTTGTTCCCTAGGCTTCCTCAACTTATTAATCTCACTCCAAAACTTTTTCTTATTTTCAACAAAATTTGTTGATAACATCTCACCCATTCTCTCATTTGCTCTCTTTTTACATTGCTTGACCACTCTCTTAACCTCTCTTTTTTTCTTCATATACTCTCCCCTCCTTGCATCACTTCTACTTTGTAAAAACCTCTCATATGCTAACTTTTTGTCCCTTACTACTCTCTATACATCATCATTCCACCAATCGCTCTTCTTCCCTCCCGCACCCACTCGCCTGTAACCACAAACTTCTGCTGAACACTCTAACACTACATTGTTTAACCTACTCCATACATCTTTGACCCTATTGCCTACACTCTCACTAGCCCATCTATCCTCCAATAGTTGTTTATATCTTACCCTAACTGCCTCCTCTTTTAGTTTATAAACCTTCACCTCTCTCTTACTTACTGCTTCTATTTTCCTTGTATCCCATCTACCTTTTACTCCAACTTTAGCTACAACTAAAAAGTGATCTGATACATCTGTGGCCCCTCTATAAACATGTACAACCTGAAGTCTACTCAACAGTCTTTTATCTACCAATACATAGTCCAACAAACTACTGTCATTTCGCCCTACATCATATCTTGTATACTTATTACTGGGATTTATATCAAGAAATGTAAGAAACAGAAGTCCAGCGGTTATATTATAGCTTTATACATCATTAGTAATGCCTCACCTAGATTACGCAGCTCAGTTCTGGTCTCCATTTTACAGAATGGATATAAATTCGTTAGAAAACATTCAGCGACGAATGACAAAGTTAATTCATAGCATTAGAAATATTCCGTATGAAGAAAGATTGAAGACCCTTAAATAACATTCACTTGTAGGACGAAGAATGAGGGGAGACATGATAAGAACATAAGAAAGGAGGAACACTGCAGCAGGCCTGTTGGCCCATACTAGGAGAGTCCTTCACAATCCGTCCCACTAACAGAATATTTGCTCAACCCAATTTTCAATGCTACCCAAGAAATAAGTTTGATAATTCTATTTACTCGTGTGGGAGTCCCACTAAAATCCAACCCCTCTCACTCATGAATTTATCCAACCTAAATTTGAAACTACCCAAGGTTCTAGCTTCAATAACCCTACTAGGCAGACTGTTCCACTCATCAACTACCCTATTTCCAAACCAATACTTTCCTATATCCTTTCTAAATCTAAACTTATCTAACTTGAATCCATTATTGCGGTTCTCTTGGAGAGATATCCTAAAGACCTTATTTATATCCCCTTTGTTAATACCTCCATTTTCCACTTGTATACCTCGATCATGTCTCCCCTCATTCTACGTCTTACAAGTGAATGTAATTTATGGGTCTTCAATCTTTCTTCGTAAGGAAGATTTCTAATGCTATGTATTAATTTAGTCATCCTACGCTGAATGTTTTCTAATGAATTTATGTCCATTCTGTAATATGGAGACCAGAACTGAGCTGCGTAATCTAGGTGAGGCCTTACTAATGATGAATGAAGCTGTAATATAACTTCTGGACTTCTGTTTCTTACACTTCTTGATATAAATCTTAGTAATCTATTTGCCTTCACCCCCAAGTCCTTCTCGCAATCTGTATGGCTAAGTTCTACGTTATTTAACTTATAAGTGCTTGGGTTATGGACACTCCCGAGCTTCAGTACCTTGCATTGATCTACATTGAACTGCATCTGCCACTTTTCTGACCACGAATTAAGTTTGTCTAAATCTTCCTGAAGTTCTATGACATCTATGTTTGAATCAATTATCCTACCTATCTTCGTGTCGTCGGCGAATTTGCTCATGTCACTAGTAATTCCCTCGTCAAGGTCACTGATATATATTATAAATAACAACGGGCCTAAGACTAATAATCCCTGTGGAACACCACTTGTTACAAGTCCCCACTCGGATTTAACCCCATTTATGAACACTCTCTGCTTCCTATTGGTGAGCCATGACTCGATCCACGACAGCACTTTTCACCCAGTGCCATGAGCTGCCACTTTCTTTAACAGTCTCTGGTGCGGTACTCTATCAAAAGCCTTACTAAAGTCTAAATAAACAATATCGAATTCTTTATCGTGATCAACAGCCTCAAAAGCTTTACTGAAGAAGGTTAATAAATTAGATAGGCAGGAACGGCCCCTCGTGAATCCATGCTGAGTATCATTAATCAAATTATGGTTATCTAGATGGCTTCTAATAATATCAGCTATAATTGACTCTAGTAATTTGCCTACAATTGAGGTCAATCTTATTGGGCGGTAATTTGACGGTAGTGACTTGTCCGCTGCTTTAAAAATAGGAATTACATTAGCCAACTTCCACATATCAGACACTACACCTGTTTGAAGAGATAAATTAAAAATGTTAGATATTGGTTCACAGTGTTCCATTTTGCATTCCTTAAGAACCCTTGCAAAAAGCTCATCAGGACCTGGCGATTTATTTTGTTTCAGTCGGTCTAGTTGTTTCATAACCATTTCGCTAGTGACTGTGATATTACATAATTTATATTAAGTAAAAGGACACAAATTCAACTAATGTGACATTGTATTGTGGCAACGTTTCGCTCTCCAGGAGTTTTTTTAATCCGGCTTGAAAAAGCTCCTGGAGAGCGAAACATTGCCACAATAAAATGTCACATTAGTTGTATTTGTGTCCTTTTACTTAACATATTGTCGGTAATTCTACCAATATTATTACATAATTTATCTTCTTCTGGGCCTCTGTAAAAATTAAATTCTGGGATATTATTAGTATCTTCCTGCGTGAAAACCGAGAGAAAATAATTATTAAAAATAGAGCACATATCATTCTCCTTGTCAGTAAGATGCCTGGAAAAAACTTGAAAACTGGAAAAAACTTTAATTTCATTTTCACGTTTAGCTTTCTTATCCCCTTTTTAACGTCCCTCTTAATGTCAGTATACTGATTTATAAGATGTCCCTCACCTCTTTTTATGCGCCTATAAATTCCTTTCTTCTGCCCTAAAAGATATTTGAGCCTATTATTCATCCATTTTGGGTCATTTCTATTCGATCTAATTTCTTTATATGGGATAAATGTTCTTTGGGCAGCATGTATAGTGTTCAGAAAACTGTCATATTGATAGCTCTCTTCATTACCCCAGTCCACAGATGATAAGTGTTCTCTAAGTCCATTGTAATCTGCTAAGCGAAAATCTGGGACCGTTACTGAGTTATCCCTACTATGAAAATTCCATTCAATGCCAAAGGTAATTGATTTGTGGTCGCTTGCGCCTAGTTCCTCTGTAATTTCTAAATTATTAACACGGGTTTCCTTGTTTGCCAGAACCAAGTCAAGTAGGTTATTTCCCCTTGTAGGTTCTGTCACAAACTGCTTCAAAAAACAATCTTGAACTACTTCTAAGAAATCGTTAGATTCTAAATTCCCAGTCAAAAAATTCCAATCAATTTGACTAAAGTTGAAGTCTCCCAGAATAACTACGTTATCGTGCATTGTGGCCTTAACAATTTCCTCCCATAGTAGTCTCCCTTGGTCCCTATCTAAGTTTGGGGGACGGTATATCACACCTAAAATCAATTTTTCATGCCCCTCTGAAAATTCTATCCAGACAGACTCTGTATGCGTTATTTCAGACTTTATTCCCTTTTTTATGCAACAGTTCAAGCGATCTCGGACATACAGTGCCACTCCACCCCCCTTCCCGAAACTTCTGTCTACTTGGAACAATTTAAAACCCTGTATATGACATTCAGCAGGCATGTCCCTATTTTTCGTATTGAACCACGTCTCAGTTATGGCAAATACATCAATGTTACCTGCACTTGCAACTAATCTCAAATCGTCCATCTTATTCCTAGCACTACGCTCAAACTTTTATCGAGAAAACATCAGAACTCCCAAGAATAACTGCTGGTTATTTCCACTTCGATTTTTTTTATTTAATTAATTTCTTTTCGTTTTCGTTCCCTTCACTTTATGGATTTTTTTTATTTTTCACTAACTCATCTATCCTCGACTTGCACTCGCCTGGGGTCACACTTATTCTTTTGGCTTGTGGCAACACCGCCTACACCCGGCTGTAGGCCTCCTGCCTGTTTGTTTGTGTGTATGTGTGTCTGTGTCGATGCATGTGTCTATTTGTTAAAGTGAAAGTCCCAATTAATTCACTTTTTACCTGGGTCTCTCTGAACCTGGGTACGAACATAAAGCAAACTGGCCACAGTTCGTATCCCACAAATACTTAAAGTTTTATATTCTTTCTTTCCGTGAGTGCTGGCGCGTCTGCTGACCAACTGTCAGGGAAGCAGTAATTAACACTTCGTGGTAAAAGTTTGCCAATTAAGTGAGACCATGTTTTTCTCTCTGCCTGGAATTTGGAATGGTGGACAGCAGTTTTTAGACTTTAATAAATATTGACCCTTAGTCAGAGCGAGTGTGTTATGTGTGTGTTTGTGTGTGAGTATTAGAATGAGTGCAATTCAATGTGTGTGTATTCGCGGGCGTGTGTACTCATTTATTTGTGGAACCAGGGGTCGATTCATAGCTCCTGGCCCCGCTTCTTCAATGATCGCAACTAGGTCCTCTCCCTGTTCCATGAGCTTTATCAAACCTCGTCTTAAAGCTATGTATCGTTCCTTCCTCCACTACGTCACTTGCCAGACTATTCCACTTCCTGACCACTTTATAACTGAAGAAATACTTCCTAACATCCCCTTGACTCATCTCAGTCTTCAACTTCCAATTGGGACCCCTTGTTTCTGTGTCCCATCTGGAACATCCTGTTTTTGTCCACCTTGTCAATTTCTTGCAGTATTTTATATGTCGTTATCATGTCTTCCCTAACCCTTCTTGTATTTCATTCAGCACTTGTTGGTATATTCCTTGTTGGTGTACCCCGATAGTCTGACTCCCTGGAGTTGTTTTTGTCTCCATTGTAAATAATTCTTTAAATCTCATATTGAGCTCCTCACACACTTCCCAGATCGTTTCTTGTGAGCACCCCACCTCCCCTCGTCAACCTGATAACCTGGTCCTTGACTGTTGTCTTCCTCCTGATGTGGCTATTCAACAGCTTCGGGTTAGATTTGACTTTCGATGCTACGTCGTTTTCGTACTGTCGATGGGCCTCTCTCCTTATCTGTGCATACTCGTTTCTGGGTCTTCGACTAATTCCTTTAATTTCCTGGCTCCTTTGTCTTCTGTATTTTTTTCATTTCTCTGTACATTTTTCATTCTCATGAGCCCTTGGGTGAACCAATGGCTCGTTCTGGTCTTGCTATTATTTATGTTATCCTTGGGAACAAACCTCTACTCTGCCTCCTTGCATTTTGTTGTTACATAGTCCATTGATTCTTTTCTGATATTCCTACCAATTCTCTTTCCCACTGAACCTCTTGCAGGAAGTTCCTCATGCCTGTGTAGTCTCCCCTTTTGTAGTTTAGCTTTTCTCATCCTACTCCTGTTACCCTCTCCACTTGTAACTCTATGTTTTCAAAACTCACTAGCTCCAAGATACCTTCCGTATGAGATATCCTCGATATCCAAGCTTCTCAAGGTGAATAGGAGGTCCAGTCCTGCTGGTTCATCCTCACCTCTCTCTCTCTGGTAGTGTCCTTAACATGTTGATCCATGATGATTTCCAGTACCACATCCATCATCTTGGCTCTCCGTGTTTCGGGACCTCTATGTGGCTCCAGGTTTTCCCGATCAATCTCCTTGTGAGTGAAATAACCCATACTATTAACTTTGCTCAAGATATGTGAGTTTTACTGGCCACTTCATCTAATGTGTCCACCATTGCTCTGTTGATCTCTCCATATTCTTCTCCTGACCTGCAGTTCTGTGGCGGGTGTACATCACTGCAATTACCACCTTAGGTCCCCCAGTCTGAATTGTTCCTACTATGTAGTCCTTTTCGCCCATTCCGTTCATTCCTTCCATTTCCTCAAATCTCTATCGGTTTTTAATGAGCAGTGCAACTTCTCCTCCCCCTCTGCTTCAATGATCTTTCCTTAGGATCCGAAATCCAGGTGGGAAGATTGCGTCTGTTATCATCATGGTGAGTTGCGTTTCTGTGAGTGCTATGATGTCTGGGAAAATCTTTATTCTGTTATTCCACTCCTCACATTTATTTGCTATTCCGTTCGCATTCTAATATCAAACCTTCAACTTATTTTCTGAAACTGTGGTCTGGGGAGTACATTGGGGTTGGTGTAGTGAGAGACCTGGCGGGGAACTATGGGGGGGGATGCTACAAGGGTGGACTTTGTGATGGGGGGCAGTGGTTAGGGTATGTGAGTTTTGGATTAGATTGTTTGGTTGTATTGAGGTTGTCGTGGTTGAGGTCCTTCTGTAGGTGGTTCTGAGGGTGGTTGTATTTGCTCTTCCTCCTGAGTCAGGGTCCTCCTGCTCATCTCCGTCTTTGCCTCTCGTTCCTCCTTGCGTCTTTTTTCCTTTCTTTCAGTTTCTGCCTTTCTTCTTTTGTTCTGTGTTACGCCCTTTGATCATTTTAAGAAGAAACGATATATTTATACGTGTTATATTTGCTTTTTCACTTAATATTATATTAAGGAGTATTTCCATTAATAGCTAAAATGAATATACTCGATTTTATAATATGATCTCGCCAAGAAAATAAGAATAAGTGATCGAGTTAAAGTGTTCAACCGTTTATAGACTCTGATCTAGAAAAGGGTTTATTGAAGTATGGTCCCCGAGGAAGAACTCTGTTGTTTGCCTCAGTGTGGCGTTTAGGCTTGCAAATGCCTGCCTGTACAAAATATATATATATATATATATATATATATATATATATATATATATATATATAGGAGTGTGTGTGTGTGTGTGTGTGTTAATGTTGCAGTTTTATAACTGTAGTGTAAAGCACCCCTCTGGCAAGACAGTGATGGAGTTAATGATGATGAAAGTTTTTTTTCGGGCCATCGGCCGATGTGTTAATAAAAAAAAAAAAAAAATATATATATATATATATATATATATATATATATATATATATATATATATATATATATATATATATATATATATATATATATATATATATATATATATATATATATATATATATATATATATAAAATATATATATATTCACAAACACTGATCTCTGGCCGACGGAGACTCGAACCTATGTACCTCATGACAAGGTACGCAGTGCTTTGCCGACCGTACCACACTGGTCCAATACCTTGGCATCCAGCTCACGCTGGATGTTTGTGAATATTTCGCCTACTCTTGCGAATTCCTAGCATTGTAAAAATCTCTAGTTGTGTCGATGCATGCAGGGGATGAGATGAAAAGCTGTAAGCCTCCTGCCTGAAAGCTGGGTGCCTTGGATCAACGTCTAGCGTGAGCTGGATGCCAAGGTATTGGACCAGTGTGGTACGGTCGGCAAAGCACTGCGTACCTTGTCATGAGGTACATAGGTTCGAGTCTCCGTCGGCCAGAGATCAGTGTTTGTGAATATTTCGCCTGCTCTTGCGAATTCCTAGCATTATATATATATATATATATATATATATATATATATATATATATATATATATATATATATATATATATATATATATATATATGCAAAAAGATCACAGTAATCAGGTGATATCAGAATATGCAAGACAACCACTATGAAAAATAGAGGAATTCCAAGCGCTTTCGTGACTACTCACATTATCAAGGAACTATAAAAGGAAACATGACAAGAGGACTTATATAAGGGGCAAGACTACACCTCAAGTCACATCACACTAACAAAGACTACACCTCACAGTAGCGTAACATCTCACGACTCTGTGAAGAGGAAAACAAGAAAGGACCTGAAACTCTTCCCAAGAATTAAGATTAGTCCAATTTATCATTAAATTCTTCCCAAATTTTATTAATTATAAAGAATCCAATTTATATAAACCAAAAGAAATATTCATATTATTTTCAAAACTGCTTTTAATGAAACATGATTCTATTATTCTAATTTCTATTTTCAAAGAGTGTTTGAAAATAATATAATATATTCTATTATTTATATATAAATATATATTTTATATAATATAATATATATATTTGAAATTTAATGATAAAATATGACTATATTATAATTCTTGGGAAGGTTTAGAAACTTCTTGTTGCATTCATTTACAGATTAATGATGCTTCTACTAAGGTTAAGTATTTGTTGTGTATGTGCTAGTGAGAGTAGTTCTTGCTTTATAAGTCCTATTCATGTTTCCTTTATAAGTTCTTGATTGTGAGTAGTCACGAAAGCGCTTGGAATTCCTCTATTTTTTCATAGTGGTTGTCTTGCATATATATATATATATATATATATATATATATATATATATATATATATATATATATATATATATATATATATATATATATATATATATATATATATATATATAAATATATATATATATATATATTGACTCCTCGTGAAGGTTAGAAACTCTCTATGTGTAGAGCAAGTTGCAAATATTTAACGTATTTAATGATGCTTTAATAAGGTTAATGGTATATGTTTTGCTCATAGTGCTTACGATAAGAGAAGTTCTGCTTTAAAGATTAAATTATTTAATTCATAATATAAACTTTAAGTTCTTATTATTACTGTTAATAAAACAAGCAGAAACCTAAAGATTCCTTTTCTTCAATGAGTGAACCCTGTGTATGATGACCCTTAGACGAGATAATCCTATTCTTTTTACGAATTTGTTACGAGAGGCACTATAACAAAGTGGTCTACAGGCTATGTTCATAACAAAGTGGGGCCTATCTGGGAGCTGCTGTTTGCGTATCCATAAAGTTCACTATGGAGGCTCAAATACTGCAGATGATATGTGAGCTAACATTGGAGGATTTGGAGTCTTTAAAACTTCAGAAGTGCTGGCAAATTGCCGTACGTCTAGGAGTGAAGTATGATAACTATTACACCGCAGAGACCACCCGATCTATTTTAAGAAATAAGTTGTTTCCGGAACAAGGGGAAGTGGATAACCATCGTGACACTGATGAGGCAAGTCTAATATCTCAGTTTGAAGACCTAGAACGACCGTTTGGAGCAGAAGGACCTGATCCTGGTAGCGTTCCAACTTTCCTACCCTCTGGTGATGTGACCAAGCTAGAATCAAAGGAAATTGCTGGTGAGCTGACACCCCCGGAGGTGCCTGAAATAGGGGCAACTAGTCGCCTAGTTTCGGACCCTGGTCCAATAGAGGTATCCGGGGCAGGTGCTCGACGCAAGGAACGATGGGAGAACTTCTATCTCACAACTCCTCTACTGCCGTCTGGGCCCATAGGAAGCTGAATGCGGAAGAGTTTAAAATGGAAACCTTACGCTACGAGTGTCAGTGGCAAAGAGAAGGAATAGTGAGGCCTGAGACCTCCGAAAATGCTTTCGACATCCATAAAACAGCGTCTTTGGTGCCTAAGTTTTGCGAGTCTGATCTGGACACCTATTTTGATACCTTCGAAAATCAGGCTAGGGCTATGCAATGGCCTCAGAAATTCTGGGCTATCTTCTTGCATACGACGCTGACTGGAAAAGCTTGGGAATGTACAGTACGTTCAGTATGACTCCATCAAAAGAGTTATCCTGGGAACGTATGACCTGCTCCCTTTGAGCTACCTGATCTGGACACCTAGCTTTCTTTCAACAAGCTTTCTGCACATTGCAGAGGTTACCGGGACAAACTTGGGTGGACTTTGCTCGACAGGAGAAGATAGCATTTGAGAGGTGGCAAAGAACCTCACAAAGCAACACCATAAGCAGTCTGTCCCAGTTAATATTACAAGAGGACTTCTATAATTCTATATCTGGAGATTTGTGGAAGTTCCTGATCGACCGTCAGACACCTGGTGTGATGGAGACCGCTGCTCTGGCCAATCGCTACGAGATCTCCAACCAGCTGATAGAACATCCAGAGAGGAAGCAGTGAAAATGGGCCAGAAGGTTCGACTGGTTAAGTCGAGAATAGAACCTCGCCAAAAGTTTCCTTCGGAAATAGTGATCTCTCGTACCCTGGAAAAGCCTAGCAATGATGTCAGGTTTTCACCGCAAGGGAACAGAGATATGTATAAAGCCACAAATAACGTATCCTGTACATATTGCCGAAAAGGAGGTCATGTAAGAAACTAATGTTATCAGCTAGAAAGGGATATGAGGTATAAGAATCGGGAAGGTTCTCCTCTACAGACGGTGTCTTCAATATCCCACACACAGGGGGACTACAGACAAATCTATAGCCGGCAGGACCAAAGATTGCTTCACCGAAATGACCAGAGACGATGGCCACATCAGAAAAAGAAATTGAGAAGGCAATGGGCCCATATTTTTCAGAAGGAAAAGCTGGTATCGACGTGTCAAGTGGTACCTATCAAGACTTATAGGGATACGGGGAGTTACTTGACGTTGTTAAAAAGGGAATCCTCCCTTTATCCGACCACACGTATACGAAGATAGATGGACTTTTGGAGGCTTATTGAGGAGCAGTCTCTAGAGTTCCCCTCCATAGGATATACCTAGACATAGGTAGCTACAAGATATATGGGGCTGTCGGCATATCAGACGAAGGATTCTCTATTAAGTCTGTTGACGTACTGATAGGTAATGACCTAAGCTGTGAAGGAATCAGGAAAGAACCTTAGGTGATAGAAAATACCTCGGGGAAGGGTTAGGTGATTGAGGCTTATATGAAGGACCTGTCATTATTTCTGCTGGGAGCTGTCACTAGATCCATGGCGACACTCCAGTTGTCTCCTGAATCAACGGGGGAAGAAGAGGACAATGCTGATCTGGGTTTGGACCTATTGTTCAGTACAACCAACTGGCCCAAACCCGCGACTACAGTGCCTGCAAGGCTAGGTGCTAAAAAGTTTAGGCTGGAAGATCTAATCCAAGCACAGATGGAAGACCCCTCATTGGAGAAAATAAGAAAGCTAGTGATAACGGAAGAAGTGGCCGAGAAACTAGAGGACTGTGTGTATTCTAGAAGAGGTATACATATGAAGAAATCCACCAGAATCCTACCTAGGGTTTATCGTGAACTTGCACTGGTAGTCGCCCATAATAGTCCGAGGACATCCAGGAGTAAGGAAAACAATGGTAAAGTTGTCCAAAAATTATTTTTGGCCTAGAATGTTGGAAACTGTGGTGGAAAACTTTCACAGTTGCCGGGTCTGTCAGACCGTCGGCAAACCTACTCAGCAAGATCGCCAAGCACCTAGATACACAACCCAGGGCAACACGGGTTTAGAGCAGGTCGCTCCTGCCTGTCCCAGCTCCTGGACCACTATGACAGGGTCCTGGATGCTGTTGAGGATAAACAAAATACAGATGTAGTATACACAGACTTTGCAAAAGCTTTTGACAAGTGTGACCATGGTGTAATAGCGCACAAAATGCGTGATAAAGGAATAACAGGAAAAGTTGATAAATGGATCTATAACGTTTTGACAAATAGAACACAAAGAGTAATAGTAAACAAAGTCCCAGGCAGCCACGGTGAAAAGCTCTGTTTCCCAAGGCACAGTACTCGCTCCAATTCTATTCCTCATCCTCATTTCTGACATAGAAAAGATGTAAGCGATAGCTCCGTGTCTTCCTTTGCGGATGACACCCGGATTGCCATGGCAGTGACCTCCATTGAAGACACTGCAAGGCTCCAGGCGGACATCAACCAAATCTTCAAATGGACCACTCAAAACAATATGAAGTTCAACGAGGAGAAATTTCAACTACTCAGATATAGAAAACTTGAGGAAATAAAAAATGTATCATGGTATACGTCAAATTCTAACCATACAATAGAGCGAAAATGAAATGTGAAGGACTTGGGAGTGATAATGTCAGAGGATCTCGCCTTTAAAGACCACAACAATGTATCTACCTCATCGGCTAGGAAAATCATACGATGGATAATGAGAACCTTCAAAACTAGGGACACCAAGCCCATGATCACACTCTTCAAATCACTTGTTCTCTCTAGGCTGGAATAATGCTGTACACTAACGGCCCCCTTCAAGGCTGGCGACATTGCAGACCTGGAGAGTGTACAAAGAACTTTCACAGCACACATAAGTACGATCAAGCACCTAAATACTGGGAACGGTTGAAGGTCCTTGATCTGTATTCCCTGGAACGCAGGCGAGAGAGATGCATGATAATAAACACTTGGAAGGTCCTGGAGGGATTGCTACCAAACCTGCACACGAAAATCACTGCCTATGAAAGCAAAAGGCTCGGCAGGAGATGCAACATTCCCATGATGAAAAGCAGGGATGCCACGAGTACACTGAGAGACAACACCATAAGTGTCTGGGGCCAAGCATGTTGAACTACCTCCCAGTATACATTAGGGGGATACCAATAGACCCCTGGCTGTCTTTAAGAAAGCACTGGACAAGCACCTAAAGACAGTACCTGACCAACCGGGCTGTGGTTCGTACGTGAGTTTGCGTGCGCTCCACAGTAACAGCCTGGTTGATCAGACCCTGATCCACCATGAGGCCTGGTCTCATACCTGGCCGCGGGGGCGTTGACCCCCGAAACCCTCTCCAGGTAAACTCTAGGTAATACCCAGCTTCCGGCTTCTTTCTGCCCTATCGTCTCAGATGGCGAACCATTTTCCCGTCTGGTTATCCCGTCTGGCGCGAAATCAATATATATTCACAATAATGGATTATACCACCGAGATGACCCTTAGACGAGATAATCCTGTTCGTTTTATGAATTTGTTAGTAGAAGCATTATGTTTGTAACATTCTGTTATGGTCGAGGTACACCCTAAAATATGCCTATATGTCCTTTAGTTGTGCTTTCTCCTGCAGGATCCTGTTTTGAGCCGATTCTGCCTTGAAAATCACTTTGAATGGCCGGTTTTTTTTAATCTTGCAAACCCCTCTGTTCTCAGAAAATTTGTCAGCTGGGTCATGTCGTCGTCTCCTATTGCTTCATGATACTTTCAGTCGCTTTTTTTAGCCGTCTTCTTGCTTCATAAGTTTCCCTTTCAACTTCCTGGAGCTCATTTCCTCTTATATCCCCTGAGTCGATTTAGTTGCCTCCATTCAACTCTCCTTTCTTCATTCTCGTCTCTATCTGATTTCCCTGTCCCAAGTGGAGTGTCATTTTCCTTTCTCAACTTTTCATGGGTACTGCTGTGGTCTGTTAGGGCCTCTGAATACACTATAACTCCTTTGTTCCCTACAGTCCCCTCGTTTGAGACTGATGAAGCAGTTCCTGATATCTTGCCCGTACTGCTGTTTGGTTCTTTAGACTGTTTCAGAATTTTCAATTCCTCTTCTAAGCTCTGTATCTTAGCCTCTGCTGCTGTGTCTTGTAGCTCTGTGGTTATCCTCTCCTCGATTTTTTTGCTAAGATATCCTTCCGCACTCTTGTTCCCTTTTCATCAGCTCTGCTACTGAATCATCCCTCCCAGACTCATCCTCCAGTACCTTGGTCTTCCGTCTTGCTCACTGGCAACCCATTTTTTATTGTCACCACAGAAAGAAAAACTTGTGTTTTCGTGTGCTCGTTTGTAATGTGTGTTCGTGTGTGTGTTCGTGTGTGTGTGTGTGTGTGTGTGTGTTAGTTACCATTTTGTCCTAGGCACATGTCAATTAGACACTAGGCCTGTTGTATGTATGTGTGTGTGTGTGTGTAAGGAAACACTTCGAAATGTTTCTGCCCCACCGGGAATTGAACCCGGCCCCTCCGTGCGTGAAGCAAGAGCTTTACCCACTAGGCCACCGGGGGCTGTGTGTGTGTGTGTGTGTGTGTGTGTGTGAGTGTGTATTTGTCGGAGGGAGGGAAAAACAGTGACAAAGTGGGAGAGAGATGGAGGAAAGAGAGGGGAATAATGGGAGAGAGAGGGAAAGGAAGAGAGGAAATGGAAAAGGGGGAAGAGAGGGAGAGTGAGAAATAGGACTAGGGAAAGAGGTAGGGAGAGAAAAAAAGTGGTAGGGGGAGGAGGAAGAGAGAGAGAGAGAGAGAGAGAGAGAGAGAGAGAGAGAGAGAGAGAGAGAGAGAGAGAGAGAGAGAGAGAGAGAGAGAGAGAGAGACAGAGAGACAGAGAGACAGAGAGAGGTCTGTGTGCGTGTGTGTTTTAGTGTGTGTGTGGGTGTATGTGTGTTTATATATATATGTGTGTGTGTATGTGTGTGTGCGTGTGTGTGTGTGTATGTGTGTGTGTGTGTGTGTGTATATGTGTGTGTGTATGGGTGTTTGGGTGTGGGTGTTTATGAGTGGGTGTTTTTGATGTGGGTGTTTATGTGTCAGTGTGCTTAGTGTGGGTGTGCATTTAAGTGTGTGGGTATGAGTGTGTTTGGGTGAGGGCGTTAGTGTGTTTGGGTGTAGGGTTTAAATGTGTGCTTTGGTGTGGGTTTGTGTTTGGGTGTGGTTGGGTGTTGGGTGTGGTTGAATTTGTGTGTGTGTGTGTGTGTGTGTGTGTGTACTCACCTAGTTTTATTCACCTAGTTGTGGTTGCAGAGGTCGAGTCACAGCTCATGGCCGCTATTCGGTCACTCTACCCGCTCCATGAGCTTCATCATAACTCTCCTTAAAACTATGTATGAATCCTGCCTCCACTACGTCACTTCCTAGACTATTCCACTTCCTGACAACTCTGTGACTGAAGAAATACTTCCTAACATCCCTGTGATTCATCTGAGTCTTCAACTTCCAACTGTGACCCCTTGTTGCTGTGTCCCATCTCTGGAACATCCTATCTCTGTTCACCTTGTCGATTCCTCTCAGTATTTTATATCTTTATCATATCCCCCCTATCTCTACTGTCTTCCAGTGTCATCAAGTCGATTTCCTATCACCTCTCCTCGTTGGACATACCCCTTAGCTCCGGGACTAGTCTTGTTTCAAACCTTTGCACTTTCTCTAGTTTCCTCACATGCTTGGCTAGATGAGGGTTCCAAACTGGCGCTGCATACTCCAGTATGGGCCTAACGTACACAATATACAGGGTCCTGAATGACTCCTTATTAAGATGTCGGAATGCTGTTCTTAGGTTTGCCAGGCACCCGTATGCTGAAACAGTTATTTGGTTGATTAGCGCCTGAGGAGATGTGCCTGTTGTTATACTCATCCCAAGATCCTTTCCCTTGAGTGAGGTTTGTAGGCTCTGGCCCCCTAGACTGTACTCCGTCTGTGGCCTTCATTGACCTTTCCCAATCTTCATGACTTTGCACTTGGTGGGGTTGAACTCCAGGAGCCAGTTGCTGGACAAGGCATGTATCCTATCCAGATCCCTCTGTAGTTCTGCCTGGTTCTCGTCTGATTGAATTCTTCTCATGAGCTTCACATTATCTGCAAACAGGGACACTTCGGAGTCTATTCCTTCCGTCATTTCGTTCGCTAATACCAGAAACAGCACCGGTCCTAGGACTGACCCCTGTGGCACCCCGCTCGTTACAGGCGCCCACTCTGACACCTCGCCACGTACCATGACTCGCTGTTGTCTTGCTGACAGTCCAAGAAAATGCAATCTACCCAACACTCTCTCTCTATTGTCTTACTACCGTCACCCTGTCATAGAACTTCAGTAGGTTTGTGACTCAGTATTTTCCATCCCTGAAACCGTGCTGGCTATCGATGATAAGCTCATTCCTTTCAAGGTGCTCCACCACTCTTCTCCTGATAATCTTCTCCATGACCTTGCGTACTATATATGTCAGTGACACTGGTCTGTCGTTTAGTGCTTCTTGTCTGTCTCCTTTTTCAAAAATTGGGACTACATTTGCTGTCTTCCATACTTCAGGTAGTCGCCCTGTTTCGATATATGTTGAAAATTGTTAATAGTGGTACTCTTAGCGCCTCTGCTCTCTCTCGCAGGACCCATGGAGAGATGTTATCCAGCCCCATCGCCTTTGAGGTATCTACCTCACTTAGTAGCCTCTTCACTTCCTCCTCGGTTGTGTGTATTGTGTCGAACATCTGATGGTGTACCCTACCTCTCCCCCTTTCTGGAGGCCCTTCTGTCTCCTCTGCGAACACCTCTTTGAATCTCATGTTGAGTTCCTCACATACTTCGCGGTCATTTCTTGTGAACTCCCCTCCTTCCTTCCTCAGCCTGATTACCTGGTCCTTGACTGTTGTGTTCCTCCTGATGTGGCTGTACAACAGCTTTGGGTCAGATTTGGCTTTCACTGCTATGTCATTCTCGTATTGTTTTTGGACCTCCCTTCTTACCTGTGCATATTCATTTCTGGCTCTACGACTGCTCTCCTTATTCTCCTGGGTCCTTTGCCTTCTATAGATCTTCCATTCCCTAGCACACTTTGTTTTGGCCTCCCTTCACCTTTGGGTGAACCATGGGCTCATCCTGGCTTTTTCGTTATTCCTGTTACCCTTGGGTACAAACCTCTCCTCAGCTTCCTTGCATATAGTAGTCATATAATCCATCATCTCGTTGACTGACTTCCCTGCCAGTTCTGTCCCAATGAACCCCGTGTAGGAAGTTCTTCATGCCCACGTAGTCACCTTTCTTGTAGTTTGGCTTCATTCGTCCGGCCCTTCCTGGTTCCCCCTCCACTTGTAACTCTACTATGTATTCGAAGCTTAGAGGAACATGATCACTAGCGTGTGTTAGTTATCATTTTGTCCTAGGCACATGTCGATTAGACACTAGGCCTGTTGTATGTACTCACCTAATTGTGGTTGCAGGGGTCGAGACTCAGCTCCTGGCCCCGCCTCTTCGCTGTCCGCTACTGGGTCTCTGCTCTCCCTGCTCCATGAGCTTTATCATACCTTATCTTAAAACTATGTATGGTTCCTGCCTCCACTATATCTTTTTCTAGACTATTCTACTTCCTGACTACTCTGTGGCTGAAGAAATGCTTCCTAACATCCCTTTGACTCATCTGAGTCTTCAGTTTCCAGTTGTGTCCCCTTGTTTCTGTGTTCTCTCTCTGGAGCATCCTGTCACTGTCTACCTTGTCGATTCCCCGCAGTATTTTTTATGTCGTTATCATGTCTCCTCTGACCCTTCTTTCCTCCAGTGTTGTTAGTCCTATTTCCCTCAACCTTTCTTCATAGGACAGACCCCTGAGTTGTGGAACTAACCTTGTCGCAAATCTTTGCACTTTCTCTAGTTTCTTTACGTGCTTGACCAGGTGTGGGTTCCAGACTGGTGCTGCATATTCTAGTATGGGCCTGACGTACACGGTGTACAGTGTCTTGAACGATTCCTTGTTAAGGTAACGGAACGCTAATCTTAGGTTTGCCACGCCCATATGTTGCCGCAGTTATCTGGTTGATGTGTGCCTCCGGAGACGTGCTTGGCGTTATACTCACCTCAAGGTCTTTCTCCTTTGCCGAGGTTTGTAGCCTTTGTCCGCCTAGCCTGTACTCTGTCAGCGGTCTTCTTTGCCCTTCTCCGATCTTCATAACTTTGCATTTGGTGGGATTGAATTCGAGAAGCCAGTTGCTAGACCAGATGTCAAGCTTGTCCAGATCTGTTTGACGTCCTGCTTGGTCCTCTTCCGATGTGATTCTCCTCATTAATTTCACATCATCTGCGAACAGAGACACTTCTGAGTCTATCCCATCCGTCATGTCATTTACATATACCAAGAATAACACTGGTCCTAGGACTGACTCCTGCGGTACACCGCTCGTCACAGGCGCCCACTGTGATACCTCATCACGCACCATGACCCGTTGTTGCCTCCCTGTGAGGTATTCCCTGATCCATTCCAGTGCCCTTCCTGTTATACATGCTTGTTCTTCCAACTTCTTTACTAATCTCATGTGAAGAACTGTGTCGAAGGCCTTCCTGCAGTCCAGGAAAATGCAATCAACCCACCTTTCTCTCTCTTGCCTTACCTCTGTTACTTTATCATAGAACTCTAGGAGGTTTGTTACACAGGATTTGCCTTCCTGGAATCCGTGCTGTCTAGTGTTTATTATCCTGTTCAGCTCGAGGTGCTCCACCATTCTTTTCCTGATGATTTTCTCCAGGATTTTGCACACTATACACGTAAGTGACGCCGGTCTATAGTTTAGTGCCTCTTTTCTGTCTCCTTTTTTAAAGATGGGGACTACGTTGGCCTTCTTCCATACCTCAGGTAACTGCCCATTTTCAAGGGATGTGTTGAATATTATGGTAAGTGGCACACTCAGTACCTCAGCTCCTTCCCGAAGAACCCACGGGGAGATATTGTCCGGACCCATCGCCTTTGAGGTATCAAGGTCACTGAGTAACTGCTTCACCTCCTCTTCAGTTGTGTGTATGCCCTCTAGCACTTGATACATCCCTTGTTGGTGACGCACTCCGTCCTGTCTACCCAGCTGCCTTCCTTCATCCACTGTGAATACTTCCTTAAACATCAAGTTAAGCTCTTAACATACCTCTTGATCGTTACTTGTGAGTTCCCCATCTTCTCTCCTCAGCCTTATCACCTGGTCCTTAACTGTTGTCTTTGCCTCCCTTCCTCCCATAGTCTCCCTCCCTCCCTAACCTCTGTCTCCCTTCCTCTCAAAGTATCCCTCCCTCTCATATCTCTATCTCGCTTCCTTCCATACCTCTGTGTCCCTTCCTCATATAGTCTTCCTTCCATATTCTCTCCTCCTCCCATAACTCTGTCTCCCTTCCTTCCATACCTGTCTCCCTTTTTCCCATATCTCTGTCTCCCTCCCTCCCGTACCTTTGTATCACTTCCTCTCATAGTCTAATACATATGTCTCCCTTCCTCCCATACCTCCTTCTCACTTCCTTCCATATCGTCCTGTGGTAATAGGTTGGTAGACAGCAACCACCTAGGGAGGTACTACCGTTTTGCCGAGTGAGTGTTAAACAGAAATCTGCAATTGTTTTACATGATGATAGGATTGCTGGTGTCTGTTTTCTCTCTCACAAACACACTGGATAACAGATAAATCTTGCTACATCTGATAAACCTTTCACCACACAGTGTCTTCATTAATTCTATACAAAGGGGTATTGTGAATATCAGAAGGAGTTTGAGGTAGTCAGTCCCTCAAACTTGAATAGAATACAGCAGTGTCATATTGTCGTAGACGATATCACACTGGACAATTACAAATTTGGAAGTAGGTCATGTCTATACATTAGGCAAGTAAGGAAGTCACTGTATAAAGAACTCCTCAAGATCTTGCTGTGTCTGACAGGAACGTAGGTAAATGGTTCAGAGAACCGGCAAGTTGATAAATTAGACACATATGCAATACTGGGGATTTGTCCATTGTGATATCGCCTACGACTGCTTTACCTCACATGTCTACAGTGTATATATATATATATATATATATATATATATATATATATATATATATATATATATATATATATATATATATATATATATATATATATATATATATGTATATATATATATATATATATATATATATATATATATATATATATATATATATATATATATATATATATATATATATATATATATATATATAAAGAGAGTGCAAAAATTATAGGGGAATAAGTCTGTTGAGTGTACCGGGTAAAGTGTATGGTAGAGTTATTATTGAAAGAATTAAAAGTAAGACAAAGAGCAGGATAGCAGATGAACAAGGGGGCTTTAGGAAAGGTAGGGGGTGTGTAGACCAAGTGTTTACAGTGAAACATATAGGTGAACAGTATGTGGATAAGGGTAAAGATGTTTTTGTGGCATTTATGGATTTGGAAAAGGCGTATGATAGGGTGGATAGGGGGGCAATGTGGCAGATGTTGCAGGTGTGTAGAATAGGAGGTAGGTTACTGAAAGCAGTGAAGAGTTTTTTTGAGGATAGTGAGGCTCAGGTTAGAGTGTGTAGGAGGGAAGGGGACTATTTCCCAGTAAAAGTGGGCCTTAGACAAGGATGTGTGATGTCACCGTGGTTGTTCAATATATTTATAGATGGGGTTGTAAGAGAAGTGAATGCGAGGGTCTTGGCAAGAGGTGTGGGGTTAAAAGATAAAGAATCAAATACAAAGTGGGAGTTGTCACAGATGCTTTTTGCTGATGACACTGTACTTTTGGGAGATTCTAAAGAGAAGTTGCAGAGGTTGGTGGATGAATTTGGTAGGGTGTGTACAAGAAGAAAATTGAAAGTGAATATAGGAAAGAGTAAGGTGATGAGGATAACAAAAAGATTAGGTGACGAACGATTGGATATCAGATTGGAGGGAGAGAGTATGAAGGAGGTGAATGTATTCAGATATTTGGGAGTGGACATGTCAGCAGATGGGTCTGTGAAGGATGAGGCGAATGATAGAAGTGATGAGAGGAAAAGGGAGAGTGGTGCACTTCGGAGTCTGTGGAGACAAAGAACTTTGTCCATGGAAGTAAAGAGGG
The DNA here is from genome assembly GCA_009830355.1 of Cherax destructor. Lineage (NCBI taxonomy): Eukaryota > Metazoa > Arthropoda > Malacostraca > Decapoda > Parastacidae > Cherax > Cherax destructor. The sequence continues at coordinate 69,245 of WNWK01008651.1, forward strand.
GAATGTATGATAGTATAGTTATAACAACACTCTTATATGGGTGTGAAGCATGGGTGATGAATGTTGCAACGAGGAGAAGACTCGAGGCAGAGGAGACGTCATGTCTGAGGTCAATGTGTGGTGTGAATATATTGCAGAGAATTCGGAGTTTGGAAATTAGGAGGAGGTGTGGGATTACCAAAACTATTATCCAGAGAGCTGAGGAGGGGTTGTTGAGGTGGTTCGGAAATGTAGAGAGAATGGAACGAGACAGAATGACTTCGAGAGTGTATAAATCTGTAGTGGAGGGAAGGCGGGGTAGGGGTCGGCCTAGAAAAGGTTGGAGGGAGGGGGTAAAGGAGGTTTTGTGTGCGAGGGGCTTGGACTTCCAGCAAGCATGTGTGAGCGTATTTGATAGGAATGAATGGAAACAAATGGTTTTTAATACATGACGTGCTGTTGGAGTGAGAGCAAAGAAAAATTTATGAAGGGATTCAGGGAAACCGGCAGGCCGGACTTGAGTCCTGGAGATGGGAAGTACAGTGTCTGCACTCTGAAGGAGGGATGTTAATGTTGCAGTTTTATAACTGTAGTGTAAAGCACCCCTCTGGCAAGACAGTGATGGAGTGAATGATTATGAAAGGTTTTCTTTTTCGGGCCACCCTGCCTTGGTGGGAATCGGCTGATGTGTTAATAAATATATATATACAGATTTATACGCTCTCCAAGTCATTCTACTTTGATCCATTCTCTCTAAATGACTAAACCACCTCAATAACCCCTCTTCAGCCCTCTGACAAATACTTTTAGTAACTCCACACCTTTTCCTAATTTCCACATTCCGAATTTTCTGCATAATATTTACACCACACATTGCCCTTAGACAGGACATCTCCACTGCATCCAGCCTCCTCCTCGCTGCAGCATTTGCAACCCATGCTTCACACCCATATAAGAGTGTTAGTACCACTATACTTTCGTACATTCCCTTCATTGCCTCCATGGATAACGTTTTTTGTCTCCACAGATACCTCAATGCACCACTCACCTTTTTTTCTTCATCAATTCTATGGTTAACCTCATCCTTCATAAACCCATCCGCTGACAGGTCAACTCCCAAATATCTGAAAACATTTACTTCTTCCATAATCCCTCTCTCCAATGTGATATCCATCACATCTATAAATATATTAAACAACCATTGTGACATTACACATCCCTGTCTAAGACCTACTTTTACAGGGAAGTAATCTCCCTCTCTCCTACACATCCTTACCTTAGCCTCACTATCCTCATAAAAACTCGTTACTGCCTTCAGTAACTTACTACCTATTCCATACACTTGCAACATTTGCCACATTGCTCCCCTATCCACTCTATCATATGCCTTTTCTAAATCTATAATTGCAATGAAAACTTCTCTACCTTTATCTATATACTGTTCACATATATGCTTCACTGTAAACACTTGATCTACACATCCCCTACCCACTCTAAAGCCTCCTTGCTCATATGCAATCCTACTATCTGTCTTACCTCTAATTCTTTCAATAATAACCCTGGTATACTCAGTAAACTTATTCCCCTATAATTCTTACAATCTCTTTTATCCCCCTTCCCTTTATATAAAGGAACTATACATGCTCTCTGCCAATCCCTAGGTACCTTCCCCTCTTTCATACATTTATTAAACAAAAATACCAACCACTCCAACACTATATCCCCCCCTGCTTTTAACATTTCTGTCATGATCCCGTCAATTCCAGCTGCTTTACCCCCTTTCATTCTACGTAATGCCTCACGCACCTCCCCCACACTCACATCCTGCTCTTCTTCACTCCTAAACGATGTTGTACCTCCCTGACCAGTACATGAAATTACCGCCTCCCTTTTTTCATCGACATTTAAAAGTTCCTCAAAATATTCCCGCCATCTACTAACTCCCCTACTCTGTTTTTAACTGACAAATCCATTCGTTCCCTAGGCTTTCTTACCTTGTTTATCTCACTCCAAATTTTTTTCTTGTTTTCAGCAAAATTTCTTGACAGAGCCTCTCCCATTCTTTCATCCGCTCTTCTTTTGCCCTCTCTCACCACTCTCTTCACTTTTCTTTTACTCTCCATATACTCTGCTCTTCTATTAACAATTCTGTTTTGTAAAAACCTCTCATAAGCTACATTTTTCTCTTTTATCACACCCTTTATTTCTTCATTCCACCACTCACTCCTCTTTTCTCCTGCACCCACCCTCCTATAGCCCATTGTTCCCGGCATTTTAGTTGACTTTTACAACACGCATGGCTTACGGAGGAAAGATTCTTATTACACTTCCCCATGGATATGAAAGGAAAAGCAATAAGAACAAGAACTATTAGGATAAAATCAAAGAAAACCCAGATGAGTGTGTATACATAAACGTGTACATGTTTGCGTAGCGTGACCTAAGTGTAAGTAGAAGTAGCAAGACGTACCTGAAATCTTGCATGTTTATGAGACAGAAAAAAGACACCAGCAATCCTACCATCATGTAAAACAGTTTCAGGTTTCTGTTTCACAGTCACCTGGCAGGATGGTAGTACCTCCCTGGGTGGTTGCTGTCTACCAACCTACTACAAGTATATATATATATATATATATATATATATATATATATATATATATATATATATATATATATATATATATATATATATATATATATATATATATATATATATATATTATATATATATTTTATATATATAAAAATATATATATATATATATATATATATATATATATATATATATATATATATATATATATATATATATATATATATACATTATATATATATATATATATATATATATTATATATATTTTATATATATATATATATATATATATATATATATATATATATATATATATATATATATATATATATATATATATATATTTTTTTTTTTTTATTAACACAGGCCGATTCCCACCAAGGCAGGGTGGCCCGAAAAGAAAAACTTTCATCATCATTCACTCCATCACTGTCTTGCCAGAAGGGTGCTTTACACTACAGTTATAAAACTGCAACATTAACACCCCTCCTTCAGAGTGCCGGCACTGTACTTCCCATCTCCAGAACTCAAGTCCGGCCTGCCGGTTTCCCCGAATCCCATCATAAATGTTACTTTGCTCACACTCCAACAGCACGTCAAGAATTAAAACCATATGCCTCCATTCACTCCTATCAAATACGCTCACACATGCTTGCTGGAAGTCCAAGCCCTCGCACACAAAACTTCCTTTACCCCTCCCTCCAACCTTTCCTAGGCCGACCCCTACCCCGCCTTCCCTCCACTACAGATTTATACACTCTCGAAGTCACTCTGTCTCGTTCCATTCTCTCTACATGTCCAAACCACCTCAACAACCCCTCCTCAGCTCTCTGGACAATCGTTTTGGTAATCCCGCACCTCCTCCTAATTTCCAAACTCCGAATTCTCTGCATTATATTCACACCACACATTGACCTCAGACATGACATCTCCACTGCCTCCAGCCTTCTCGTTGCAACATTCATCACCCATGCTTCACACCCATATAAGAGCGTTGGTATAACTATACTCTCATACATTCCCTTTTTACTTCCATGGACAAGGTTCTTTGTCTCCACAGACTCCGAAGTGCTCCACTCACCCTTTTGCCCTCATCAATTCTATGATTCACCTCATCCTTCATAGACCCATCCGCCGACATGTCCACTCCCAAATATCTGAATACATTCACCTCCTCCATACTCTCTCCTCCAATCTGATATCCAATCTTTCGTCACCTATTCTTTTTGTTATCCTCATCACCTTACTCTTTCCTATATTCACTTTCAATTTTCTTTTTTACACACCCTACCAAATTCATCCACCAACCTCTGCAACTTCTCTTCAGAATCTCCCAAAGCACAGTGTCATCAGCAAAAAGCAACTGTGACAACTCCAACTTTGTATTTGCTTCTTTATCTTTTAGCCCAACACCTCTTGCCAAGACCCTCGCATTCACTTCTCTTACAACCCCATATATAAATATATTGAACAACCACGGTGACATCACACATCCTTGTCTAAGGCCCACTTTTACTGGGAAATAGTCCCCTTCCCTCCTACACACTCTAACCTGAGCCTCACTATCCTCATAAAAACTCTTCATTGCTTTCAGTAACCTTCCTCCTGTTCCATACACCTGCAACATCTGCCACATTGCCCCCCTATCTACCCTATCATACGCCTTTTCCAAATCCATAAATGCAACAAAAACATCTTTACCCTTATCCAAATACTGTTCACCTATATGTTTCACTGTAAACACTTGGTCTACACACCCCTACCTTTCCTAAAGCCCCTTGTTCATCTGCTATCCTGCTTTCTGTTTTACTCTTAATTCTTTCAATAATAACTCTACCATACACTTTACCAGGTACACTCAACAGACTTATTCCCCTATAATTTTTGCACTCTCTTTTGTCCCCTTTGCCTTTATACAAAGGAACAATACACGCTCTCTTCCAATCCCTAGGTACCTTACCCTCTTCCATACATTTATTAAATAATAGCACCAATCACTCCAAAATTATATCCCCACCTGCTTTTAACATTTCTATCTTTATCCCATCAATCCCAGCTGCCTTACCCCTTTCATTCTACCCACTGCCTCACGAACTTCCCCTACACCCACAACTGGCTCTTCCACACTCCTACAAGATGTTATTCCTCCTTGCCCTACACACGAAATCACAGCTTCCCTGTCTTCATCAACATTTAACAAATCCTCAAAATATTCTCTCCATCTTCCCGATACCTCTAACTCTCCATTTAATAACTCTCCTCTCCTATTTTTAACTGTCAAATCCATTTGTTCTCTAGGCTTCCTCAACTTATTAATCTCATTCCAAAACTTTTTCTTATTTTCAACAAAATTTGCTGATAACATCTCACCCACTCTCTCATCTGCTCTCTTTTACATTGCTTCACCACTCTTTTAACCTCTCTTTTTCTCTCCATATACTCTTCCCTCCTTGCATCACTTCTACTTTGTAAAAACCTCTCATATGCTAACTTTTTCTCCTTACTACTCTCTTTACATCATCATTCCACCAATCGCTCCTCTTCCCTCCCGCACCCACTCGCCTGTAACCACAAACTTCTGCTGAACACTCTAACACTACATTTTTATATCTACCCCATACATTTTCGACCCCATTGCCTACACTCTGCTAGCCCATCTATCCTCCAATAGTTGTTTATATCTTACCCTAACTGCCTCCTCTTTTAGTTTATAAACCTTCACCTCGCTCTTACTTACTGCTTCTATTTTCCTTGTATCCCATCTACCTTTTACTCCCACTGTAGCTATAACTAAAAAGTGATCTGATATATCTGTGGCCCCTCTATAAACATGTACATCCTGAAGTCTACTCAACAGTCTTTTATCTACCAATATATATATATATATATATATATATATATATATATATATATATATATATATATATATATATATATATATATATATATATTTTTTTTTTTTTTTTTTTTTCAACAAACTGGCCTATCCCACCGAGGCAGGGTGGCCCAATGGGAAAAACGAATGTTTCTCTTTTCAAGGGGTTACTAGCCCCTTGCTCCCGGCATTTTAGTCCCCTCTTACGACACGCATTGCTAACGGAGGAAGAATTCAGTTCCACTTCCCCATGGTGATAGGAAATAAACAAGAACAGGAACTAGTAAGAAAAAATAAGAAACTCCAGAGGGGTTTGTATATATATGCTTGTCTATGCAAGTGCAGTGTTACCTGGGTGTAAGTAGAAGAAGCATGAGGTACCAGAAATCTTGCTTGTTAATGAGACAGTAAAATACCACCCTTTGCCCACTCTCATACACTGGTCAGACAGGTAAACCCCTGGAAACCAAATTAACCTAACATTAGTAGTAAGGAAGTAGTCATGGGGGTTCGTTTAGGTATGGGCGCACATGGGCCATCATCTAGTAGTACGGAAGTAGTCATGGGGGTTCGTTTAGGTATGGGTGCACATGGGCCATCATCTTAGGATAGCCCAAAGAAATGCAGAGAGACCTATTGAGGTTCTAACTCGTCTAGGTACAGAGGGACAAGGTATGTAAGGTGCACATAGGTGACTGCAACATGATGATTGCAACTAGTTTAGTGGTTTACTGAATTAGGTTGTTAGTAATATTATAATGATAATAATACTGATATTAGCGGATGATGGTTGATAATAATGATGGAAATGGTGTTAAAAATTAAGAATAGCCTTGTTATTATAAGAAAGAAAACCTGAATAGGAGAATTCACACAGGCATGTTAACTGACACTGAGAGTATTTCCTGAATATTCTGGAAGGTTCTGCGACACCGGTTGATACAATGAGATATTTATTCCCTCTATTTCATTACTATTGTAAAGTAACTGTTTACGTCACATAACCTGTTCCCAGGGGTTAGAAGTTTAGGGCTGGCTATTAACTATCTCTTAGTTATTTTACCTTATGGTATCTGCTAACTGTGGGGCCTACCCCACCCGACCCCATATGGGGTGGGATGGGGGGCACCGGTGTGTGGTTGGCATCCCGCTGGCCTCTCTCAGACAGAGATTGGTTGGTGCCACCGTACTACCATACTCTGAAAGCTTACCCTATTCCTCCTGTTGTTGCCCTTGCAAGATTGCAGAGTGTTTGTCTTGTATATATATATATATATATATATATATATATATATATATATATATATATATGCAAAAAGATCACAGTAAACAGGTGATATCAAAATATGCAAGAAAACCACTATGAAAAAATAGAGGAATTCCAAGCGCTTTCGTGACTACTCACATTATCAAGGAACTATGAAACAAAACATAACATGAAGGCTTATAAAGGGGCAAGACTACACCTCACAGTCACACACACACACATATATATATATATATATATATATATATATATATATATATATATATATATATATATATATATATATATATATATATATATATATATATATATATATATATATATATATATGCTAGAATTCGCAAGAGCAGGCGAAATATTCACAACACTGATCTCTGGCCGACGGAGACTCGAACCTACGAACCTCATGACAAGGTACGCAGTGCTTTACCGACCAGTGTGGTACGGTCGGTAAAGCACTGCGTACCTTGTCATGGGTTCGTAGGTCAGTCTCCGTCGCAGAAGATCAGTTTATATATATATATATATATATATATATATATATATATATATATATATATATGACCTAATTTGCCCGAATTGCTCAGCATAAAGTGGCTTTCAATATAGTAGCATGTCATTGATGTCAGGTATGGTCTGTACACCTTGTACATGTACTTGTACATCATTGTCTTCCTGTATCCAGTTTTCTGCTTCTTACTTCCTCCACTCCTTTTCCAATCTCATTTCCACCAGGAACATGAAACTTAATACATGGTGGTCGCTGGTAACGAGTCGCTCACGTTGAGTTATTTAAGCAATGTCATAATCATTTTGTGTTAAAACCAGACAAAGTTTTACTGACACATCACATCTTGTTTACTTCAAATGTCACATGAAAATTTGTAATTTCTGTTTCCATAATTCCTACTCACCAGATTTCTAGTCCACAAAGCTGATTTTAACTTAATCTACTTAAGGTTGATATTTCCTATTTCCTTTCTTTGTTCTCTTTCCCTCCATCTTAAGTATGTATATCACTGTTCTGTTATTCTGATCATACTCCTCCCTCGACTGTCTGTTATTTGGTGTTGGATTATAGATCACCTCTGCTATTTATTTTGTGTCTCCAGTCATTACAATTTCCATTATATTGTCCCGAAATACCCAGTTTCCAGGTTCCATAATTTCTCAACATTTCAGTGACTTCTGATAATTAGTGCTACATCTTCTCCTCTTTTGTTTACTCGTTTTTTATATAATTTATTAAACCTCTGTGAATGTCACATTTTGTTTTATTCTCGAGAGTGTTGTCTCTGGAACAGATACAATGTCTGTGACAGATACAATGTCTGTGACAGATACAATGTCTGTGACAGATACAATGTCTGTGATACAGTGGTATTCTTTCTATTATGACCTCTCATTTGTTAGTGATTCCACCTACATTTGCGTATCACACTCCACATTCTGGTACCTTTGTCTTTTACTGTTGCCTTGGTAAGCTTATTTCTTTCTGTATTTCTTGTGAAATTGGACTAAGCTTGGCAGTGAATCTGGGGACTTATCCGAGTTCTTTCTCACAACTGATCCTTCCCATTTAAGATAGCAGGTGTAATCGCTATTCAATTCCAATACAGCTGTCTTCCCCTTACCCATGACTCTCTTCCAACTTTTCTTTCCTCCACCGTCCTGTCTGCCTTGATATAGGTTGCGTCGACTTCCCAGGTCTTCCTCTCAGATTCGATTTTCTTCTCATAACTAAATTTCATCAGGTCTTCCTCTCAGATTCGATTTTCTTCTCATAACTAAATTTCATCTTCCCAAGCTCATAAACAACATCCACTGTTGTCTGTCTCTTCCTCTACAAATATTCCTACTTAAAACTCACAGATATTGTTTGTCTCACTTACTGCTTCCATTACTTCCATCACGACTACAGTTTGCTATTCTTCCTTCTGTCTTCTGTGCTTTATGTCCTTCTCTTCTTGCCTCGTCAGTTTCATTTATCTCCCTAAACCTTTAAACTGCCTGAAGCTCTTAGATAAAAATATTCTCCCTGGTTTTAAAATTGTAATAAGAGATTAATGAGTGAAATCTGATTAATGCTTAAGGAGACATGAATGTTAGACTGTGACGGTGATCCTTACATTACAACATTCGTGAAGGAAGTTCCTGTATTTATTTTCTTTCAGTTGCTTCCAGTTATTTTCTGTTTATTATATGAATCGTATGTTATACATGTGTATCTATTTTTACAATAAATTTCACTTTGTTTATTGTTCAGTAACACCACTGCGAAAGCTAATGGTGCATGGAAGAGACACGTATGTTGGCAATTGATGGATTTTTTTTTTCGGAGTCTTCCTATAGAATATCTCGTAGCTCAGTGGTAAAACACTGGAACTGTTACTACTGGCCTTCGCTGTTTCCCACAATGCCCTGCACACAAGCCAGTAAGCACTGCATAATAATAAAGGTAAAATTACCGACAATATGTTAGATAAAAGGGAACATTTGCAACTAATGTGGCATTTAATTGTCGCAAAGGGTCCCTCTGCAGTAACTTTGTCAAGCTGTAATAGCTAGACAGAGCTCCTGGGGAGTGAAACGTTGCTAAACTAGAATGTCATATTAGTTGCACGTATGTACGTTTATCTAACAAATAATGCATACCAGGGGCTTGGACCTGTTATCTCTAAATACTAATCAGCCTAAAGGGGACTGTATTTTCCTAGATGTAATAAATTTACGTCATAGGCAACTTAAGGTTAATAAGACTTTTCTACTGAACAGGAACAAGAAGAGTAAAGAGAAGGGAGGTTTTCTGAATATTTTTTATACTAATAGTCGTAGTGCGAGAAATAAGATGGACGAATTGAGATTAGTTGCAAGTGCAGGTAATATTGATGTTTTTGCAATAACTGAGACATGGTTTAATATGAAAAATCGAGACATGCCTGCCGAATGTCACATTCAGGGTTTTAAATTGTTTCAAGAAGACAGAAGTATCGGGAAGGGGGGTGGGGTGGCACTCTATGTCCATGATCATTTAAATTGTTGCATAAAAACGGGTATAAAGTCTGAAATAGTACAAACAGAGTCTGTCTGGATAGAATTTTCAGAAGGGTGTGCAAAAGTTATTTTAGGCGTGATTTACCGTCCTCCAAACTTAGATAGGGAACAAGGGAGACTTCTTTGGGAGGAAATTGTTAAGGCCACAAGGCACGATGACTTTCCTACCAATTCTCTGTCCCACTGAACCTCCTTCAGGAAGTTCTTCATACCTGTGTATTCCCCCCTTTTATAGTTTGGCTTTTCCTAATCAACTCCTGTTACCCTCTCCACTTGTAACTCTACTATGTATTCAAAGCTCAGAACCACGTGATCACTAGCTCCAAGGTGTCTCTCATATGTGATTTCATCAATGTCTGAACTGCTCAGGGTGAGCACGAGGTCCAGTCTCTCTGGTTCATCCTCCCCTCTCTCTCTCTCTGGTAGTGTCCCTGACATGTTGATGCATGAGGTTTTCCAGTACCACATCCATCATCTTGGCTCTCCATGTTTTGGGACCCCCATGTGGCTCCAGGTTTTCCCAATCGATCTCCTTGTGGTTGAAATCACCCATAACCAGTACTTTGATCCACTCAAGTGAGCTTTTCTTGCCACTTCAGCCAGTGCATCCACCGTTACTCAGTTTTTCTCTTTGTGTTCCTCTCTTGGCCTTCTGCAGTTCTGTGGTGGATTATACATCACTGCAATGACTACCTTACGTTCCCCAGACTGAATTGTACCTAGTAAGTTATCCCTTTCTCCAATCTTGTCCATGCCTTCCATTTCCTCAAATCCTTATCGGTTTTTTATGAGCAGTGCAACCCCTCCTCCTCCTCTGATCCTTCTATCTTTCCTCAGGATCTGAGATCCCGGTGGGAAGATTGCGTCTGTTATTGTCTCAGTGAGTTTCGTTTCTGTGACTGCTATGATATCTGGAGACTTCTCATTGATTCTTTCATGCCTCATGTGTTCTGTCTCGATCGAGGTACTCTCTCCGGTACTCCGGTTTGCCCGTCAGTCGTGCTTTCTCCTGCAGGATTCTGGTTCGAGCTGATTCTCCCTTGAAAATTACTTTGACAAACCGTTTTCTTCCACTTGCAAACCACCAAATTCTCCGAAAATTTATCACCTGGGTCATGTTACCCTCACCTATTGCTTTCATGATACCTTCAATCGTTTTTTTCTCCTGCTTTCTTTCACCGTAGGTTCCCCCTTCGACTTCCTGGAGCCTGTAGACAAAAACTCACCTCTCCCTTTCATCCTCCCACTGTGTCTCCCATTGTATCCTGTGAGGTGTTGTTCCTTCCATTGAAACGTTCCTGCCTTCAATTTCTGCCCTGGCTTAAGCCCCTATGCTCAGTGGACTGTCTTTCCTGCTCAGCTGTTCCTGGCCACTGCAGTTGTCTGTGAGAGTCTCTGCATATGGCATAACTCCTTCATTGTCTTCAGACCTCTCATTTGTTCTTAGTGTGCTTCTCGTCTTTTTCTGGGCCCCACATGGGTCTGATAGGGCCTTCACATACGGTCTAGCTCCTTTTCTCCCTACAGTTAGCTGGTCTGTGACTGAAAGAGAACTTCCTGATGTCCTGTCTGTACTGTCATTTTTCTCTTTAAGCTGTTTCAGATTGTTTAGTTCCTCTTCTAAGCACTGTATCTTAGCTTCTGCTGCTATGGCTTGTAGCCCCCACTTCCTGCTCTCTTCAGCTATCCTCTCCTCCATTTTCTTGCCAAGCTCTTCAAACTTCCTTCCCCACTCTTCCTCCCTTTTTGTGAGCTCTTCCTCCCAATCTTCCTTCCCAGGTTCTTACCTCCCTGGTTCAACCTGCCAGACCCCTGGTTCTCCGGCCTTTTGGGTAACTTATTTTTTTTCATACAAAAAAAAAAAAGCTTGTATTTTACCACAGGTCGAAGCTTATGTATTCTCAGAGTGAGTGAGTGTGTGTGTGAAGATGGGTGTTTGTTGTAGGGAGGAAAGGGGGAGGGAGGTAGGGAGAGAGGTGAGGGAATATGAAGTGGGAGTGAGAAGTGGGAGTGAGGAAGGAGAAGGATATGAAGTGGGAGGGGGACAGTGGTAGGGAGAGATTAGGGCGTACAAAGAAAGAGGGGGAGAGGAACTGGTGGTTAAGCAAGAGGGGAGAGAAGGAGAAGAAAGATGAAGAGGGAGTGGAGGAGTAGAGTACTCACCTAGTTGTGGTTTCAGGGGTCGAGTCATAGCTCCTGGCCCCGCCTCTTCAGTGGCCGCTACTGGGTCACTCTCCCTGCGCCATGAGCTTTATCATACCTCTTAGCTATGTATGGATCCTGCCTCCACTACATCGCTTCTCAAACTATTCCACTTCCCGACCACTCTGTGACTGAAGAAATACTTCCTAACATCTCTGTGATTCATCTGAGTCTTCAACTTCCAACTGTGTCCCCTTGTTGCTGTGTCCCATCTCTGGAACATTCTGTCTCTGTCCACCTTGTCAATTCCTCTCAGTATCTTATATGTCGTTATCATGTCCCCCCTATCTCTCCTGTCCTCCAGTGTCGTCAGGTCGATTTCCCTTAACCTCTCCTCGTAGGACATACCCCTTAGCTCCGGGACTAGTCTTGTTGCAAACCTTTGCACTTTCTCTAGCTTCTTTACGTGCTTGGCTAGGTGTGGGTTCCAAACTGGTGCTGCATACTCCAGTATGGGCCTAACGTACACAGTGTACAGGGTCCTGAACGATTCTTTATTAAGATGTCGGAATGCTGTTCTTAGGTTTGCTAGGCGCCCATATGCTGCAACAGTTATTCCCTTCCCCAATCTTCATGACTTTGCACTTGGTGGGGTTGAACTCCAGGAGCCAATTGCTGGACCAGGCTTGCAGCCTGTCCAGATCCCTTTGTAGTTCTGCCTGGTCCTTGTCCGATTTAATTTTTCTCATCAACTTCACATCATCTGCAAACAGGTACACTTCGGAGCCTATTCCTTCCGTCACGTCGTTCACAAATTCCAGAAACAGCACCGGTCCTAGGACTAACCCCTGTGGAACCCCACTCGTCACTGGCGCTCACTCTGACACCTCGCCACGTACCATGACTCCCTCCTGTCTTCCTGACAGGCATTCCCTAATCCATTGGAGTGCCTTCCCTGTTATCCCTGCCTGGTCCTGCAGCTTTTGCACTAATCTCTTGTGTGGAACTGAGTCAAACGCCTTCTTACAGTCCAAGAAAATGCAATCTACCCACCCCTCTCTCTCATGTTTTAATGCTGTCACCCTGTCATTGAACTCCAGAAGGTTTGTGACACAGGATTTCTTATCCCTGAAACCGTGTTGGCCGTCATTGATAAGCTCATTCCTTTCTAGGTGTTCCACCACTCTTCTCCTGATAATCTTCTCCATGACTTTGCATACTATACATGTCAGTGACACTGTTCTGTAGTTTAGTGCCTCATGTCTGTCTCCTTTTTTAAAAAATTGAGACTACATTTGCTGTCTTCCATATATCAGGCAATCTCCCTGTTTCGATAGATGTGTTGAATATTGTTGTTAGAGGTACACATAGTGCCTCTGCTCCCTCTCTCATAACCCATGGAGAGATGTTGTCCGGCCCCATCGCCTTTGAGGTATCTAACTCACTCAGCAGATTCTTCACTTCTTCCTCGGTTGCATGTATTATGTCTAGCACTTGGTGTATCCCCTCCTCTCCATCTTTCTAGAGGCCCTTCTGTCTCCTCTGTGAACACTTCTTTGAATCTCATGATGAATTCCTAACATACTTCATGGTCGTTTCTTGTGATCTCTCCTCCTTCCTTCCTTAGCCTGATCACCTGGTCCTTGACTGTTGTTTTCCTCCTTATGTGGCTGTACAACAGCTTTGGGTCAGATTTGGCTTTCGCTGCTATCAT